>JAVHZZ010000112.1:70000-75000 GCA_036250195.1 Mixophyes australis
TTTTCTCTCTTGTTCCTGCTTCCTTCAATGCTGGTGTTGAGATGTATGAGAGATGTACGTCAGTAGGTGAGCAATACCTACAGTAAACCACCCTGAACAAGCCCAATCTCATCTGATCTTGGATGCTAAGGAGGGCCAGGCCTGGTTAGTACTTGAATGGGAGACCACGTGGGAATACCAGGTGCTGTAGGATTTTTTTTTCATTTTTTTTTCTCTCTTGTTCCTGCTTCCTTCAATGCTGGTGTTGAGATGTATAAGAGATGTAGGTCAGTATGCAAACAATACGTACAGTCAACCACCCTGAACATGCCCAATCTCATCTGATCTTGGAAGCTAAGCAGGGCCAGGCCTGATTAGTACTTGGATGGGAGACCACCTGGGAATACCAGGTGCTGTAGGTTATTTTTTTTCTCTGTTGTTCCTGCTTCCTTCAATGCTGGTGTTGAGATGTATAAGAGATGTAGGTCAGTAAGCAAGCAAGCAATACCTACAGCCACACCACCCTGAACAAGCCCAATCGCATCTGACCTTGGAAGCTAAGCAGGGCTGGGCCTGGTTAGTACCTGGATGGGAGAGCACCTGGGAATACAAGGTGCTGTAGGTTTTTTTTTTCTCTGTTGTTCCTGCTTCCTGCAATGCTGGTGTTTAGATGTATAAAAGATGTAGGTCAGTAGGCAAACAATACCTACAGTCAACCACCCTGAACATGCCCAATCTCATCTGATCTTGGAAGCTAAGCAGGCTGGGCCTAGTTAGTACTTGGATGGGAGACCACCTGCGAATACCAGGTGCTGTAGGTTTTTTTTTCTCTCTTGTTTCTGCTTCCTTCAATGCTCTTGTTGAGATGTATAAGAGAGGTAGGTCAGTAGGCAAGCAATACCTACAGCCACACCACACTGAACAAGCCCAATCTCATCTGATCTTGGAAGCTAAGCAGGGCAGGGCCTGGTTAATATTTGGATGGGAGACCACCTAGAAATACCAGTTGCTGTAGGGGTTTTTTTTCTCTCTTGTTCCTGCTTCCTTCAATGCTGGTGTTGAGATGTATAAGAGATGTAGGTCAGTAGGCAAGCAATACCTACAGCCACACCACGCTGAACAAGCCCAATCTCGTCTGATCTTGGAAGCTAAGTAGGTCAGGGCCTGGTTAGTACTTGGATGGGAGACCACCTGGAAATACCAGGTGCTGTAGGTTTTTGTTTTTTTTTTCATTTTTTTTTCTCTCTGTTGTTCCTGCTTCCTTCAATGCTGGTAATAAAATGTATAAGAGATGTGGGTCAGTAAGCAAACAATACTTACAGCCACACCACCCTGAACAAGCCCTATCTCATCTGATCTTGGAAGCTAAGCAGCGTCGGGCCTGGTTAGTACTTGGATGGGAGACCACCTGGGAATACAAGGTGCTGTAGGTTTTTTTTTTCTCTCTTGTTCCTGCTTCCTTCAATGCTGGTGTTGAGATGTATAAGAGATGTAGGTCAGTAAACAAGTAATACATACAGCCACACCACCCTGAACAAGCCCTATCTCATCTGATCTTGGAAGCTAAGCAGGTTCACAGCTGGTTAGTACTTGGATGGGAGACCACCTGGGAATACAAGGTGCTGTAGGTTTTTTTTTACGTTTTTTTTTCTCTCCTGTTCCTGCTTCCTTCAATGCTGGTGTTAAGATTAATAAGAGATGTAGGTCAGTAAGCAAACAATACCTACAGCCACACCAACCTGAACAAGCCCAATCTCGTCTGATCTTGGAAGATAAGCAGGGCTGGGCCTGGTTAGTACTTGGATGGGAGACCACCTGGGAATACAAGGTGCTGTAGGTTTTTTTTTCCTCTCTTGTTCCTGCTTCCTTGAATGCTAGTGTTGAGATGTAGGTCAGTAGGCAGGCAATACCTACATCCACACCACCCTGAACAAGCCCAACCTTGTCTGATCTTGGAAGCTAAGCAGGCTGGGCCTGGTTAGTACTTGGATGGGAGACCACCTGGGAATAGCAGGTGCTGTATTTTTTTTTTTTTCGTTTTTTTTTCTCTCCCTTTTACTGCTTCCTTCAATGCTGGTGTTGAGATGTATAAAAGATGTAGGTCAGTAGGCAAACAATACCTACAGTCAACCACCCTGAACATGCCCAATCTCGTCGGATTTTGGAAACTAAGCAGGGCTGGGCCTGATTAGTACTTGAATGGGAGACCACCTGGGAACACAAGGTGCTGTAGGTTTTTTTTTCTCTGTTGTTCCTGCTTCCTTCAATGCTCGTGTTAGGATGTATAAGAGATGTAGGTCAGTAAGCAAATAATACATACAGCCACACCACCCTGAACAAGCCCTATCTCGTCTGATCTTGGAAGCTAAGTAGGGTCGGGCCTGGTTAGTACTTGAATGGGAGACCACCTGGGAATACCAGGTGCTGTATGTTTTATTTTTTCGTTTTTTTTTCTCTCTTGTTCCTGCTTTCTTCAATGCTGGTATTGAGATGTATAAGAGATGTAGGTCAGTAGGCAAGCAATACCTACAGCCACACCACCCTGAACAAGCTCAATCTCGTCTGATCTTAAAAGCTAAGCAGGCCAGGCCTGGTTAGTACTTGGATGGGACACCACCTGGGAATACCAGGTGCTGTAGGTTTTTTTATGTTTTTTTTTCTCTCTTGTTTCTGCTTCCTTCAATGCCGGTGTTTAGATGTATAAGAGATGTAGGTCAGTAAACAAGCAATACCTACAGTCAACCACCCTGAACATGTCCAATCTCATCTGATCTTGGAAGCTAAGCAGCGCCGGACATGGTTAGTACTTGGATGGGAGACCACCTGGGAATACAAGGTGCTGTAGGTTTTTTTTTCTCTCTTGTTTCTGCTTCCTTCAATGCTGGTGTTGAGATGTATAAGAGATGTAGGTCAGTAGGCAAGCAACACCTACAGCCACACCACACTGAACTTGTCTGATCTTGGAAGCCAAGCAGGGCAGGGCCTGGTTAATATTTGGATGGAAGACCACCTGGGAATACAAGGTGCTGTAGGTTTTTTTTTTTTTCATTTTTTTTTCTCTCTTGTTCCTGCTTCCATCAATGCTGGTGTTGAGATGTATAAGAGATGTAAGTCAGTCGGCAAGCAATACGTATAGTCACACCACCCTGAACAAGCCCAATTTCGTCTGATTTTGGAAGCTAAGCAGGGCCGGGCCTGGTTAGTACTTGGATGGGAGACCACCTGGGAATACAAGGTGCTGTAGGTTTTTTTTTCTCTGTTGTTCCTGCTTCCTTCAATGCTGGTGTTAGGATGTATAAGAGATGTAGGTCAGTAAGCAAGTAATACGTACAGCCACACCACCCTGAACAAGCCCTATCTCATCTGATCTTGGAAGCTCAGCAGGGTCGGGCCTGGTTAGTACTTGGATAGGAGACCACCTGGGAATACCAGGTGATGTATGTTTTTTTTTCTTTTTTTTTTTCTCTCTTGTTCCTGCTTCCTTCAATGCTGGTGTTGAGATGTATAAGAGATGTAGGTCAGTAGGCAAGCAATACCTACAGCCACACCACCCTAAACAAGCCCAATCTCGTCTAATCTTGGAAGCTAAGCAGGACCGGCCTTTTTAGTACTTGCATGGGAGACCACCTGGGAATACCAGGTGATGTAGGTTTTTTTTTCTTTTTTTTTTCTCTCTTGTTCCTGCTTCCTTCAATGCTGGTGTTGAGATGTATAAGAGATGTAGGTCAGTAGACAAGCAATACCTACAGCCACACCACCCTGAACAAGCCCAATCTTGTCTGATCTTAAAAGCTAAGCAGGCCAGGTCTGGTTAGTACTTGGATGGGAGACCACCTGGGAATACGAGGTGCTGTAGGTTTTTTTATGGTTTTTTTTCTCTCTTGTTTCTGCTTCCTTCAATGCCGGTGTTTAGATGTAGAAGAGATGTAGGTCAGTAAACAAGCAATACCTACAGTCAACCACCCTGAACATGCCCAAACTCATCTGATCTTGGACGCTAAATAGGCTGGGCCTGGTTAGTACTTGGATGGGAGACCACCTGGAAATACCAGGTGCTTTAGGTTTTTTTTTCTCTCTTGTTTCTGCTTCCTTCAATGCTTGGGTTGAGATGTATAAGAGATGTAGGTCAGTAGGCAAGCAATACCTACAGCCACACCATACTGAACAAGCCCAATCTCATCTGATCTTGGAAGCTAAGCAGGGCAGGGCCTGGTTAATAGTCAGATGGGAGACCACCTGGGAATACCAGGTGCTGTAAGTTTTTTTTTTCGTTTTTTTCTCTCTCTTGTTCCTGCTTCCTTCAATGCTAGTGTTGAGATGTAGGTCAGTAGGCAAGCAATACCTACAGCCACACCACCCTGAACAAGCCCAACCTTGTCTGATCTTGGAAGCTAAGCAGGCTGGGCCTGGTTAGTACTTGGATGGGGGACCACCTGGGAATACCAGGTGCTGTAGGTTTTTTTTCTCGCTTGATCCTGCTTCCTTCAATGCTGGTGTTGAGATGTATAAAAGATGTAGGTCAGTAGGCAAAAAATACCTGCAGCCACACCACCCTGAACATACCCAATCTCTTCTGATCTTGGAAGTTAAGCAGTGCTGAGCCTGGTTAGTACTTGGATGGGAGACCACCTGGGAATACCAGGTGCTGTAGGTTTTTTTTTTTTTTTTTTTCTCTCTTGTTCCTGCTTCCTTCATTGCTGGTGTTGAGATGTATAAGAGATGTAGGTCAGTAGGCAAGCAATACCTACAGTAAACCACCCTGAACATGCCCAATCTCATCTGATCTTGGAAGCTGAGCAGGGCCAGGCCTGATTAGTACTTGGATGGTAGAACAACTACGAATACATGGTGCTTTAGGTTTTTTTTTCGTTTTTTTTTCTCTCTTGTTCCTGCTTCCTTCAATGCTGGTATTGAAATGTATAAGAGATGTAGGTCAGCAGGGAAGCAATACCTACAGCCACACCACCCTGAACAAGCCCAATCTTGTCTGATCTTGGAAGTTAAGCAGGGCTGGGCCTGGT
>JAVHZZ010000112.1:87500-90000 GCA_036250195.1 Mixophyes australis
GTAGGTCAGTAGGCAAGCAATACCTACAGCCACACCCCCGTGAACATACCCAATCTCATCTGATCTTGGAAGCTAAGCAGTGCTGGGCCTGATTAGTACTTGGATGGGAGACCCCCTGGGAATACCAGGTGCTGTAGGGTTTTTTTTTCATTTTTTTTTCTCTGTTGTTCCTGCTTCCTTCAATTTTTTCTCTCTTGTTCCTGCTTCCTTCAATGCTGGTATTGAAATGTATAAGAGATGTAGGTCAGTAAGGAAGCAATACCTACAGCCACACCACCCTGAACAAGCCCAATCTTGTCTGATCTTGGAAGTTAAGCAGGGCCAGGCCTGGTTAGTACTTGGATGGGAGACCACCTGGGAATAGCAGGTGCTGTAGGTTTTTTTTTTCTCTGTTGTTCCTGCTTCCTTCAATGCTGGTGTTGAGATGTATAAGAGATGTAGGTCAGTAAGCAAGCAACCAATACCTACAGCCACACCACCCTGAAAAAGCCCAATCTCGTCTGATCTTGGAAGCTAAGCAGGGCCAGGCCTGGTTAGTACTTGGATGGGAGACCACCTGGGAATACAAGGTGCTGTAGGTTTTTTTGTTCTCTGTTGTTCCTGCTTCCTTCAATGCTGGTGTTGAGATGTATAAGAGATGTAGGTCAGTAAGCAAATAATACATACAGCCGCACCACGCTGAACAAGCCTAATCTCATCTGATCTTGGAAGCTAAGCTGGGCAGGGCCTGGGTAATATTTGGAAGGGAGACCACCTGGGAATACCAGGTGCCGTAGGTTTTTTTTTTCTTTATTTTTTCTCTCTTGTTCCTGCTTCCTTGAATGCTAGTGTTGAGATGTAGGTCAGTAGGCAGGAAATACCTACAGCCACACCACCCTGAACAAGCCCAACCTTGTCTGATCTTGAAAGCTAAGCAGGCTGGGCCTGGTTAGAACTTGGATGGGAGACCACCTGGGAATAGCAGGTGCTGTAGGTTTTTTTTTTTTCGTTTTTTTTTCTCTCCCTTTTCCTGCTTCCTTCAATGCTGGTGTTGAGATGTATAAAAGATGTAGGTCAGTAGGCAAACAATACCTACAGTCAACCACCCTGAACATGCCGAATCTTGTCGGATCTTGGAAGCTAAGCAGGGCTGGGCCTGATTAGTACTTGAATGGGAGACCACCTGGGAACACAAGGTGCTGTAGGTTTTTTTTTTCTCTGTTGTTCCTGCTTCCTTCAATGCTCGTGTTAGGATGTATAAGAGATGTAGGTCAGTAAGCAAATAATACATACAGCCACACCACCCTGAACAAGCCCTATCTCGTCTGATCTTGGAAGCTAAGTAGGGTCGGGCCTGGTTAGTACTTGTATGGTAGACCACCTGGGAATACCAGGTGCTGTATGTTTTATTTTTTCGTTTTTTTTTCTCTCTTGTTCCTGCTTTCTTCAATGCTGGTATTGAAATGTATAAGAGATGTAGGTCAGTTGGCAAGCAATACCTACAGCCACACCACCCTGAACAAGCTCAATCTCGTCTGATCTTAAAAGCTAAGCAGGCCAGGCCTGGTTAGTACTTGGATGGGAGACCACCTGGGAATACCAGGTGCTGTAGGGTTTTTTATGGTTTTTTTTCTCTCTTGTTCCTGCTTTCTTCAATGCCGGTGTTTAGATGTATAAGAGATGTAGGTCAGTAAACAAGCAATACCTACAGTCAACCACCCTGAACATGCCCAATCTCATCTGATCTTGGAAGCTAAGCAGCGCCGGACCTGGTTAGTACTTGGATGGGACACCACCTGGGAATACAAGGTGCTGTAGGTTTTTTTTTCTCTCTTGTTTCTGCTTCCTTCAATGCTGGTGTTGAGATGTATAAGAGATGTAGGTCAGTAGGCAAGCAACACCTACAGCCACACCACACTGAACTTGTCTGATCTTGGAAGCCAAGCAGGGCAGGGCCTGGTTAATATTTGGATGGAAGACCACCTGGGAATACCAGGTGCTGCAGGGTTTTTTTTTTCGTTTTTTTTTCTCTCTTGTTTCTGCTTCCTTCAATGCTGGTGTTGAGATGTATAAAAGATGTAGGTCAGTATGCAAGCAATACCTACAGCCACACCACCCTGAACAAGCCCTATCTGTTCTGATCTTGGAAGCTAAGCAGGCTGAGCCTGGTTAGTACTTGTATGGGAGACCATCTGGGAATACCAGGTGATGTAGGTTTTTTTTTTTTTCATTTTTTTTTCTCTCTTGTTCCTGCTTCCTTCAATGCTGGTGTTGACATGTATAAGAGATGTAGGTCAGTAGGCAAGCAATACCTACAGCCACTCCACCCTGAATAAGACCAATCTCATCTGATTTTGGAAGCTTAGCAGGGCCAGGCCTTGTTAGTACTTGGATGGGAGAGCACCTGGGAATTCTAGGTGCTGTAGGTTTTTTTTTTTTCGTTTTTTTTTCTCTCTTGTTCCTGCTTCCATCAATGCTGGTGTTGAGATGTATAAGAGATGTAAGTCAGTCGGCAAGCAAT
>JAVHZZ010000112.1:95000-100000 GCA_036250195.1 Mixophyes australis
TTGAAGGAAGCAGGAACAAAAGAGAAAATAAAATGAAAAAAAAAACCTACAGCATCTGGTATTCCAAGGTGGTCTCCCATCCAAGTACTAACCAGGCCCGGCCTGCTTAGCTTCCAAAATCAGATGAGATTGGGCTTATTCAGGGTAAAGTTGCTGTAGGTATTGCTTGTCTACTGACCTACATCTCTTATACATCTCAACACCAGCATTGAAGGAAGCAGGAACAAGAGAGAAAAAAAAACGAAAAAAAAAAAAACCTACAGCACCTGGTATTCCCAAGTGGTCTCCCATCAAAGTACTAACCAGGCCCAGCCCTGCTTAACTTCCAAGATCAGACGAGATTGGGCTTGTTCATTTTTGTGTGGCTGTAGGTATTGCTTGCCTACTGACCTACATCTCAACAACAGCATTGAAGGAAGCAGGAACAAGAGAGAAAAAAAAAACGAAAAAAAAAAAAAATACCTACAGCACCTGGTATTCCCAGGTGGTCTCCCATCCAAGTACTAACCAGGCCCGGCCTGCTTAGCTTCCAAGATCAGATGAGATTGGGCTTGTTCAGGGTGGTGTGGCTGTAGGTGTTGTTTGCCTACTGACCTACATCTCTTATACATCTCAACACCAGCATTGAAGGAAGCAGGAACAAGAGAGAATAAAATGAAAAAAAAAAACCTACAGCACCTGGTATTCCCAAGTGGTCTCCCAACCAAGTACTAACAAGGCCTGGCCCTGCTTAGCTTCCAAGATAAGATGAGATTGGGCTTTTTCAGGGTGGTGTGACTGTAGGTATTGCTTGCTTGCTTACTGACCTACATCTCTTATACATCTCAACACCAGCATTGAAGGAAGCAGGAACAACAGAGAAAAAAAAACCTACAGCACCTGGTATTCCCAGGTGGTCTCCCATCCAAGTACTAATCAGGCCCGGCCCTGCTTAGCTTCCAAGATCAGATGAGATTGGGCATGTTCAGGGTGGTTGACTGTACGTATTGTTTGCTTACTGACCTACATCTCTTATACATCTCAACACCATCATTGAAGGAAGCAGGAACAAGAGAGAAAAACAAACAAACAAAAAAAAACCTACAGCACCTGGTATTCCCAGGTGGTCTCCCATCAAAGTACTAACCAGGCACGGCCTGCTTAGTTTCTAAGATCAGATGAGATTGGGCTTGTTCAGGCTGTAGGTATTGCTTGCCTACTGACCTACATCTCAACACTAGTATTGAAGGAAGCAGGAACAAGAGAGATAAAAAAACCAAAAAAAAAAACCTACAGCAAATGGTATTCCCAGGTGGTCTCCCATCCAAGTTCTAACCAAGCCCAGCCCTGCTTAGTTTCCAAGATCAGACAAGATTGGACTTGTTCAGGGTGGTGTGGCTGCAGGTATTGTTTGCCTACTGACCTACATCTCTTATACATCTCAACACCAGCATTGAAGGAAGCAGGAACAAGAGAGAAAATAAAATGAAAAAAAAAACCTACAGCACCTGGTATTCCCAGGTGGTCTTCCATCCAAGAACTAACCAGGCCTGGCCCTGCTTAGCTTCCAAGATCAGATCAGATTGGGCATGTTCAGGGTGGTTTACTGTAGGTATTGCCTGGCTACTGACGTACATCTCTTATACATCTCAACACCAGCATTGAAGGAAGCAGGAACAAGAGAGAAAATAAAATGAAAAAAAACAACCTACAGCACCTGGTATTCCCATGTGGTCTCCCATCCAAGTACTAACCAGGCCCGGCCCTCCTTAGCTTCAAAGATCAGATGAGATTGTGCTTATTCAGGGTGGTGGGGCTGTAGGTATAGCTTGCCTACTGACCTACATCTCTTATACATCTCAACACCAGCATTGAAGGAAGCAGGAACAAGCAAGAAAAAAAAACGAAAATAAAACCTACATCACCTGGTGTTCCCAGGTGGTCTCCCATCCAAGTACTAACAAGGCATGTCCCTGCTTAGCTTCCAAAATCAGATGAGATTGGGCTTATTCAGGGTGGAGTTTCTGTAGGTATTGCTTGACTACTGACCTACATCTCTTATACATCTCAACACCAGCATTGAAGGAAGCAGGAACAAGAGAGAGAAAAAAACGAAAAAAAAAAAAACCTACAGCACCTGGTATTCCCAGGTGGTCTCCCATCAAAGTACTAACCAGGCCCAGCCTTGCTTAACTTCCAAGATCAGACGAGATTGGGCTTGTTCAGGGTGGTGTGGCTGTAGATATTGCTTGCCTACTGACCTACATCTCAACAACAGCATTGAAGGAAGCAGGAACAAGAGAGAAAACAAAACGAAAAAAAAAAAAAAACCTACAGCATATGGTATTCCCATGTGGTCTCCCATCCGAGTACTAACCAAGTCCAGCCCTGCTTAGCTTCCAAGATCAGATGACATAGGGCTTGTTCAGGGTGGTGTGGCTGTAGGTATTGCTTGCCTACTGACCTACATCTCTTATACATCTCAACACCAGCATTGAAGGAAGCAGGAACAAGAGAGAAAAAAAAAAAAACCTACAGCACTTGGTATTCCCAGGTGGTCTCCCATTAAAGTACTAACCAGGCCCAGCCTTGCTTAACTTCCAAGATCAGACGAGAAAGGGGTTGTTCAGGGTGGTGTGGCTGTAGGTAATGCTTGCCTACTGACATACATCTCTTATACATCTCAACAACAGCATTGAAGGAAGCAGGAACAAGAGAGAAAAAAAAACGAAAAAAAAAAAAACCTACAGCACCTGGTATTCCCAGGTGGTCTCCCATCCAAGTACTAACCAGGCCTGGCCCTGCTTAGCTTCCAAGATCAGATGATATAGGGCTTATTCAGGGTGTTGTGGCTGTAGGTATTGCTTGCTCACTGACCTACATCTCTTATACATCTCAACACCAGCATTGAAGGAAGCAGGAACAACAGAGAAAAAAAAACCCTACAGCACCTTGTATTTCCAGGTGGTCTACCATCCAAGTACTAACCAGGCCCTGCTTAACTTCCAAAATCAGACGAGATTAAGCTTGTTCAGGGTGGTGTGGCTGTACATATTGCTTGCCTACTGACCTACATCTCTTATACATCTCAACACCAGCATTGAAGGAAGCAGGAACAAGAGAGAAAAAAAAATGAAAAAATAAACAAACCTACAGCACCTTGTAATCTCAGGTGGTCTCCCATCCAAGTACTAACAAGGCCTGGCCCTGCTAAGCTGCCAAAACCAGATGAGATTGGGCTTATTAAGGGTGGAGTTGCTGTAGGTATTGCTTGCCTACTGACCTACATCTCTCAAACATCTCAGCAAAAGAATGGAAGGAAGCAGGAACAAGAGAGAAAATAAAATGAAAAAAAAAAACCTACAGCACCTGGTATTCCCAGGTGGTCTCCCATCCAAGTACTAACCAGGCCCAGGCCTCCTTAGCTTCCAAGATCAGACGAGATTGGGTTTGTTCAGGCTGGTTTACTGTAGGTATTGCTTGTATACTGACTTACATCTCTTATACATCTCAACACCAGCATTGAAGGAAGCAGGAACAAGAGAGAAAAAAAAAATGAAAAAAAAAACCTACAGCACCTGGTATTCCCAGGTGGTCTCCCATCCAAGTACTAACCAGGCCCGGCCCTCCTTAGCTTCCAAGACCAGACGAGATTGGGCTTGTTCACAGTGGTGTGGCTGTAAGTATTGCTTGCCTACTGACCTACATCTCTTATACATCTCAACACCAGCATTGAAGGAAGCAGGAACAAGAGAGAAAAAAAACCGAAAAAAAAAAACCTACACCACCTGGTATTCCCAGGTGGTCTCCCATCCAAGTACTAAGCAGGCCCAGCACTGCTTAGCTTCCAAGATCAGACAAGATAGGGCTTGTTCAGGGTGGTGTGGCTGTAGGTATTGTTTGCCTACTGACCTACATCTCTTATACATCTTAACACCAGCATTGAAGGAAGGAGGAACAAGAGAGAAAAAAAAAAAACCTACAGCACCTGGTATTCCCAGGTGGTCTCCCATCCAAGTACTAATCAGGCCCGGCACTTCTTAGCTTCCAAGATCATATGAGATTGGGCTTTTTCAGGGTGGTGTGACTGTAGGTATTGCTTGCTTGCTTACTGACCTACATCTCTTATACATCTCAACACCAGCATTGAAGGAAGCAGGAACAACAGAGAAAAAGAAACCTACAGCACCTGGTATTCCCAGGTGGTCTCCCATCCAAGTACTAATCAGGCCCGGCCCTGCTTAGCTTCCAAGATCAGATGAGATTGGGCATGTTCAGGGTGGTTGACTGTACGTATTGTTTGCCTACTGACCTACATCTCTTATACATCTCAACACCATCATTGAAGGAAGCAGGAACAAGAGAGAAAAACAAACAAAAAAAAAAAACCTACAGCACCTGGTATTCCCAGGTTCCCAGGTGGTCTCCCATCCAAGTACTAACCAGACCCGGCCTGCTTAGTTTCTAAGATCAGATGAGATTGGGCTTGTTCAGGGTGGGGAGGCTGTAGGTATTGCTTGCCTACTGACCTACATCTCAACACTAGTATTGAAGGAAGCAGGAACAAGAGAGATAAAAAAACCAAATAAAATACCTACAGCAAATGGTATTCCCAGGTGGTCTCCCATCCAAGTACTAACCAAGCCCAGCCCTGCTTAGTTTCCAAGATCAGACTTGTTCAGGGTGGTGTGGCTGCAGGTATTTCTTGCCTACTGACCTACATCTCTTATACATCTCAACACCAGCATTGAAGGAAGCAGGAACAACGGAGAAAATAAAATGAAAAAAAAAACCTACAGCACCTGGTATTCCCAGGTGGTCTCCCATCCAAGTACTAACAAGGCCCGGCTCTGCTTAGTTTCCAAGATCAGATCAGATTGGGCATGTTCAGGGTGGTTTACAGTAGGTATTGCTTGCCTACTGACGTACATCTCTTATACATCTGAACACCAGCATTGACGGAATCAGGAACAAGAGAGAAAAAAAAAAAAAAAAAAAAAACCTACAGCACCTGCTATTCC
>JAVHZZ010000112.1:105000-107500 GCA_036250195.1 Mixophyes australis
TGGGCTTATTAAGGGTGGAGTTGCTGTAGGTATTGCTTGCCTACTGACCTACATCTCTTAAACATCTCAACAAAAGAATTGAAGGAAGCAGGAACAATAGAGAAAATAAAATGAAAAAAAAAAGATACAGCACCTGGTATTCCCAGGTGGTCTCCCATCCAAGTACTAACCAGGCCCAGGCCTCCTTAGCTTCCAAGATCAGACGAGATTGGGTTTGTTCAGGCTGGTTTACTGTAGGTATTGCTTGCATACTGACTTACATCTCTTATACATCTCAACACCAGCATTGAAGGAAGCAGGAACAAGAGAGAAAAAAAAAATGAAAAAAAAACCTACAGCACCTGGTATTCCCAGGTGGTCTCCCATCCAAGTACTAACCAGGCGTGGCCCTCCTTAGCTTCCAAGATCAGACGAGATTGGGCTTGTTCACAGTGGTGTGGCTGTAGGTATTGCTTGCCTACTGACCTACATCTCTTATACATCTCAACACCAGCATTGAAGGAAGCAGGAACAAGAGAGAAAAAAACCAAAAAAAAACCCTACATCACCTGGTGTCCCCAGGTGGTCTCCCATCCAAGTAGTAGCCAGCAGCAACCCTGCTTAGCTTCCAAGATCAGATTAGATAGGGCTTGTTCAGGGTGGTGTTGCTGTACATATTACTTGCTTACTGACCTACATCTCTTATACATCTCAACACCAGCATTGAAGGAAGCAGGAACAAGAGAGAAAAAAAAAACCTACAGCACCTTGTATTCCCAGGTGGTCTCCCATCCAAGTACTAACCAGGCTTGGCGCTGCTTATCTTCCAAGATCAGATGAGATTGGGCTTTTTCAGGGTAGTGTGGCTGTAGGTATTGCTTGCTTACTTACTGACCTACATCTCTTATACATCTCAACACCAGCATTGAAGGAAGCAGGAACAAGAGAGAAAAAAAACCGAAAAAAAAAAAACCTACTCCACCTGGTATTCCCAGGTGGTCTCCCATCCAAGTACTAAGCAGGCCCAGCACTGCTTAGCTTCCAAGATCAGACGAGATAGGGCTTGTTCAGGGTGGTGTGGCTGTAGGTATTGTTTGCCTACTGACCTACATCTCTTATACATCTCAACAGCAGCACTGAAGGAAGCAGGAATAACAGAGAAAAAAAAACTACAGGACCTTACATTCCCAGGTGGTCTCCCATCCAAGTACTAACCAGGCCCAGCTCTGCTTAGCTTCCAAGATTAGGCTTGTTCAGGTTGGTGTGACTGTAGTTATTGCTTGCGTACTGACCTACATCTCTTATACATCTTAACACCAGCATTGAAGGAAGCAGGAACAAGAGAGAAAAAAAAAAACCTACAGCACCTGGTATTCCCAGGTGGTCTCCCATCCAAGTACTAATCAGGCCCGGCACTTCTTAGCTTCCAAGATTAGATGAGATTGGGCTTTTTCAGGGTGGTGTGACTGTAGGTATTGCTTGCTTGCTTACTGACCTACATCTCTTATACATCTCAACACCAGCATTGAAGGAAGCAGGAACAACAGAGAAAAAAAAAGCTACAGCACCTGGTATTCCCAGGTGGTCTCCCATCCAAGTACTAATCAGGCCCGGCCCTGCTTAGCTTCCAAGATCAGATGAGATTGGGCATGTTCAGGGTGGTTGACTGTACGTATTGTTTGCCTACTGACCTACATCTCTTATACATCTCAACACCATCATTGAAGGAAGCAGGAACAAGAGAGAAAAACAAACAAAAAAAAAAAAACCTACAGCACTGGTATTCCCAGGTGGTCTCCCATCCAAGTACTAACCACACCCGGCCTGCTTAGTTTCTAAGATCAGATGAGATTGGGCTTGTTCAGGGTGGGGAGGCTGTAGGTATTGCTTGCCTACTGACCTACATCTCAACACCAGCATTGAAGGAAGCAGGAACAACGGAGAAAATAAAATGAAAAAAAAAACCTACAGCACCTGGTATTCCCAGGTGGTCTCCCATCCAAGTACTAACCAGGCCCGGCCCTGCTTAGCTTCAAAGATCAGATCAGATTGGGCATGTTCAGGGTGGTTTACTGTAGGTATTGCTTGCCTACTGACGTACATCTCTTATACATCTCAACACCAGCATTGAAGGAAGCAGGAACAAGAGAGAAAATAAAATAAAAAAAAACAACCTACAGCACCTGGTATTCCCATGTGGTCTCCCATCCAAGTACTAACCAGGCCCGGCCCTCCTTAGCTTCAAAGATCAGACGAGTTTGGGCTTATTCAGGGTGGAGTTGCTGTAGGTATTGCTTGCTTACTGACCTACATCTCTTATACATCTCAACACCAGCATTGAAGGAAGCAGGAACAAGCGAGAAAAAAACCCGAAAATAAACCCTACATCACCTGATGTTCCCAGGTGGTCTCCCATCCAAGTACTAACCAGAAGCGACCCTGCTTAGCTTCCAAGATCAGATGAGATAGGGCTTGTTCAGGGTGGTGTGGCTGTACGTATTACTTGCTTACTGACCTACAT
>JAVHZZ010000112.1:112500-115000 GCA_036250195.1 Mixophyes australis
TCCAAGTACTAACCAGGCCCGGCCCTCCTTAGCTTCAAAGATCAGATGAGATTGGGCTTATTCAGGGTGGTGGGGCTGTAGGTATAGCTTGCCTACTGACCTACATCTCTTATACATCTCAACACCAGCATTGAAGGAAGCAGGAACAAGTAAGAAAAAAAACCGAAAATAAAACCTACATCACCTGGTGTTCCCAGGTGGTCTCCCATCCAAGTACTAACAAGGCCTGGCCCTGCTTAGCTTCCAAAATCAGATGAGATTGGGCTTATTCAGGGTGGAGTTGCTGTAGGTATTGCTTGTCTACTGACCTACATCTCTTATACATCTCAACACCAGCATTGAAGGAAGCAGGAACAAGAGAGAAAAAAAAACGAAAATAAAACCTACATCACCTGGTGTTCCCAGGTGGTCTCCCATCCAAGTACTAACCAAAAGCGACCCTGCTTAACTTCCAAGATCAGATGAGATAGGGCTTGTTCAGGGTGGTGTGGCTGTACGTATTACTTGCTTACTGACCTACATCTCTTATACATCTCAACACCAGCATTGAAGGTAGCAGGAACAAGAGAGAAAAAAAACGAAAAAAAAAAAAACCTACAGCACCTGGTATTCCCGGGTGGTCTCCCATCCAAGTACTAACCAGGGACGACCCTGCTTAGCTTCCAAGTTTAGACGAGATAGGGCTTGTTCAGGGTGGTGTGGCTGTACGTATTACTTGCTTACTGACCTACATCTCTTATACATCTCAACACCGGCATTGAAGGAAGCAGGAACAACAGAGAAAAAAAAAACCTACAGCAATTTGTATTCCCAGGTGGTCTCCCATCCAAGTACTAACAAGGCCTGGCCCTGCTTAGCTTCCAAAATCAGATGAGATTGGGCTTATTCAGGGTGGAGTTGCTGTAGGTATTGCTTGCCTACTGACCTACATCTCTTATACATCTCAACACCAGCATTGAAGGAAGCAGGAACAAGAGAGAAAAAAAAACGAAAAAAAAAAAACCTACAGCACCTGGTATTCCCGGGTGGTCTCCCATCCAAGTACTAACCAGGGACGACCCTGCTTAGCTTCCAAGTTTAGACGAGATAGGGCTTGTTCAGGGTGGTGTGGCTGTACGTATTACTTGCTTACTGACCTACATCTCTTATACATCTCAACACCGGCATTGAAGGAAGCAGGAACAACAGAGAAAAAAAAAACCTACAGCAATTTGTATTCCCAGGTGGTCTCCCATCAAAGTACTAACCAGGCCCAGCCCTGCTTAACTTCCAAGATCAGATGAGATTGGGCTTGTTTAGGGTGGTGTGGCTGTAGGTAATGCTTGCCTACTGACCTACATCTCAACAACAGCATTGAAGGAAGCAGGAACAAGAGAGAAAAAAAAACGAAAAAAAAAAAAAAACTACAGCACCTGGTATTCCCAGGTGGTCTCCCATCCAAGTACTAATCAGGCACGGCGCTGCTTAGCTTCCAAGATCAGATGAGATTGGGCATTTTCAGGGTGGTTGACTGTACGTATTGTTTGCTTACTGACCTACATCTCTTATACATCTCAACACCATCATTGAAGGAAGCAGGAACAAGAGAGAAAAACAAACAAAAAAAAAAAAACCTACAGCACCAGGTATTCCCAGGTGGTCTCCCATCCAAGTACTAACCAGGCCCGGCCTGCTTAGCTTCCAAGATCAGATGAGATTGGGCTTGTTCAGGGTGGTGTGGCTGTAGGTGTTGTTTGCCTACTGACCTACATCTCTTATACATCTCAACACCAGCATTGAAGAAAGCAGGAACAAGAGAGAAAATAAAATGAAAAAAAAAAACCTACAGCACCTGGTATTCCCAGGTGGTCTCCCAACCAAGTACTAACCAGGCCCGGCCCTGCTTAGCTTCCAAGATCAGATGAGATTGGGCTTTTTCAGGTTGGTGTGACTGTAGGTATTGCTTGCTTGCTTACTGACCTACGTCTCTTATACATCTCAACACCAGCATTGAAGGCAGCAGGAACAACAGAGAAAAAAAAACCTACAGCACCTGGTATTCCCAGGTGGTCTCCCACCCAAGTACTAATCAGGCCCGGCCCTGCTTAGCTTCCAAGATCAGATGAGATTGGGCATGTTCAGGGTGGTTGACTGTACGTATTGTTTGCTTACTGACCTACATCTCTTATACATCTCAACACCATCATTGAAGGAAGCAGGAACAAGAGAGAAAAACAAACAAAAAAAAAAAAACCTTCAGCACCTGGTATTCCCAGGTGGTCTCCCATCCAAGTACTAACCAGGCACGGCCTGCTTAGTTTCTAAGATCAGATGAGATTGGGCTTGTTCAGGGTGGGGAGGCTGTAGGTATTGCTTGCCTACTGACCTACATCTCAACACTAGTATTGAAGGAAGCAGGAACAAGAGAGATAAAAAAACCTACAGCACCTGGTATTCCCAGGTGGTCTCCCATCCAAGTACTAACCAGGCCCGGCCTGCTTAGCTTCCAAGATCAGATGAG
>JAVHZZ010000112.1:120000-125000 GCA_036250195.1 Mixophyes australis
CCTTGTAATGCTAAACTCCACCGTAATAACCTCCCATTTTCCCCAGCAGATCTTTGTAACCAGTAAAGGGGGTTGTGGTCTGTAATTACTGTGAACTCTTGCCCATAAATGTAGGGTTGTAATTTCTTTAGGGCCCACACTATGGCCAGGCATTCTTTTTCAATGGTGGCATAGGCTACCTCTCTATCCACCAGCTTTCGGGATAAATAAACTACTGGGTGCTCATGCCCATCCTCCCCCACTTGGCTGAGCACAGCACCGAGTCCACACCCTGAAGCATCTGTCTGTACCAGAAATCGTTTCTTGAAGTCTGGGGCTGCTAACACTGGGGACTGGGTCAATGCTGCCTTCAGAGCGTCAAAGGCTCCCTCGCACTCTGGGGTCCATTCTATACGTCTAGAGTATTTTTTCTTTGTCAAGTCAGTCAGGGGCCTGGCAACAGTGCTATACTGCGGCACAAATTTTCTGTAGTACCCTGCGATCCCGAGGAACGCTCGTACTTGCTTTTGGTTGGTGGGTCGGGGCCACTGAACAATGGCTTCTACTTTTGCCGGTTCAGGTCGTATGATTCCCCCACCAACACGGTGCCCCAAGTATTGCACTTCTGCCATGCCCATGAAGCATTTGTCTGGGCGAATGGTCAACCCTGCCTGCCTGATTCTCCTCAGGACCTCTGACACCTGCACTAAGTGATCCTCCCACGTCTGGCTGAAGATGGCAATGTCATCTAAGTAAGCCTGGGAAAATTCCTGACACCCCCCCAACAGGTCATCAACCATCCGTTGGAATGTGGCTGGAGCATTTTTCATCCCAAACGGCATTGTCGTACATTCAAACAATCCCAGTGGGGTTATAAAGGCTGACCGCTCCTGAGCCTCGGGGGTGAGGGGAATTTGCCAATAGCCCTTACTCAGATCCAAAGTTGACACAAACTTGGCTGCCCCTAGCCTGTCTAGTAGCTCATCTATTCGGGCCATGGGATAAGCATCAGTGGTGGTGACCTCATTTAGTTTACGGTAGTCCACGCAGAAGCGGGTGGTCCCATCCTTCTTCGGGACCAATACCACCCCTGCAGCCCATGGACTATTTGACTTCTTAATTACTCCTAAGGCCAGCATTTCCTCTATCTCCTTCCGTACTTGGGCCAGTACAGCGGGGGTCATGCGGTATGCTACCTGCCTTATGGGCTTCTCCTCCCCCGTGTCTACATGGTGGGTGGCTAGGTGGGTACGACCGGGCTTACAGGTAAATTGGGCCTGCTCCTTCTCCAGTACCTCCCTCATTTCCTGCCTCTGTCCCTCTCCTAGCTGCGTCCCCACTGTCACTGTCTCCACCCCCTTTTCCTCTCTCACCTCCCCTATCATCTCCAGTAGGGGGTCTACCTCTGTGGGACCCATGGGGGGACAACACACCACCATTGCTGCCACTTGCCGTTCCACATAACCTTTTAGTCGATTGATGTGGAAGGTTTTCAGCCAGGTTTCCTCATCATCCAGCGCTACTACATAGTTAACCGGCCCTACCTGCCTCACCACTTTGTATGGGCCATCCCAGGTGGCTTGAAGTTTATTCCGTCTCATTGGGATTAGCACCATCACCTTCTGTCCTGCGTTCAGCTTCCTATCCTGAGCGTGGGCATCGTACCACTCTTTTTGTCTTGCCTGGGCTCCTTTTAAATGGCCTTGCGCCAGCTGCGCTACACTCTTCATCCTCTCCCTCATCTTCTCTACATATTTAAGGATAGGCTGCTCATTGGCCTGGAATGTTCCTTCCCAGCTCTCTCTAACCAGGTCTAGGGGGCCTCGTACCCTCCGGCCATACAGAAGTTCGAAAGGAGAGTATCCGGTGGACTCCTGGGGTACTTCCCTGTATGCAAACAGGAGCTGCTGCAGGGCCCTGTCCCAGTCTCTCCCTTCAGACTGTACATATGCCTTCAGGAGGTGTTTCAGCGTTCCATTGAAACGCTCACATAACCCATTGGTCTGGGGGTGGTACGGGGTGGTTCGTAGGGGCTTAATGCCCCACTTTTCCCATAGGGTCTGGACTAGGTCCCCTTGGAATTGGGTCCCCTGGTCAGTAACCACTTCCCTGGGATATCCTACCCGGCTGAAAATGTCCACCAGAGCCTGGGCCACATGCTCTGCGTCTATGGACGACAGGGCTACTGCCTCTGGGTATCTGGTGGCAAAGTCCACCAGGGTGAGGATGAATCTTTTTCCGGTGTAACTGGGGATGGCTAATGGACCTACGATATCTATAGCCACCCGGGCAAAGGGCTCCTCAATTATAGGCAGGGATTGTAGTGGAACTTTCTTAGGGGCTCTCCCTATTCTCTGACAGGTGTCACAGGAGGCTTTGTAACGTTTCACATCCTGGGTGACTTGAGGCCAGAAAAAAGTCCGCAACAACCGGGCCAACGTTTTTCTGGTCCCAAAGTGCCCCGCTGCTGGAATGTCATGGGCCAGCGCTAATAAATGGGTCCGGTAAGCCCATGGTACTACCAACTGCTTCACTTCTGTCCCTGGGTCTTGATCTAGGGTGGGGGTGACTACCCTATATAACAGTCCTTTGTCCCACACTACTTTACTGCCTGCCACTTCCCCTCCCCCAGCGTCTGCTGCACTCCTCAGTTTGGCTAGGGATGGGTCAGTCTGTTGGGCCTTCCTAAATTCCCTTCTGTCCTCCTCCCCCAAATCAATTTCTGGTACAACATCAGATATTTCTGGGTTACTCACCAACGGTGCTGCCTCTGGCTCCTTGGTTCTGGTTGCCGGGGTTAATCTTGGTGGTCTCCTTGGCGTTGCGGCTTCTTGTGCTGCTGTGGCTTGTGCTCGGCTCTGGCTGCGGGTCACAGCTTGCACAAAGTGAGTGACCAATCCCTGGCCCAAATCATTCCCCAAAATCACTTTTGCTGGTAGTCCATCCAGAATGCCCACCTCCACCATTCCAAATCCCGCCCCCCAATCCAAATGTACCCGGGCCACCTGAATATCTGCAAGATGGCCCCCCACCGTGGAAATCCGGACCTGCTGTCCCTCCATAACTTGGGATCTTTTAATTATATCAGGCTCCACCAGGGTCAGGGATGCTCCTGAGTCTCTCAACCCCTGGACCTTGCAGTCCCCCACCCACACGTCCTGTAGATGACCCTGCATATTCCTAGGGCTCTGCCTCCCCTTCCCCAAAATCAGGTTCACCACATACACCCCGTCCCTTGCCTCTGGCACATCAGGACAGGGTGGCTCGGCCTCAATGCCGATTTCAAAATCTCCTGGGGCATACTGTACAGCGGCCACTGGTGCAGCTCTGGCTCCTGGGATCGGACTTCTGGTACGGGGGCAATCTCTCTGGAAGTGCCCCACCTGGTTGCACCGAAAGCACCTCTTTGGATTCAGGTCCCAGGGTCTGGATCGGGCTGGTTCATCTCTTGGATTCCGGGCAGAGTTCTCTCTAATAAAGGGGGCTCCCGGTGTCACTAGACCTGCTGGAATTGTTCGGCTCCCCCTCCCTGCAGCTGCTTGACTAGGCATACTAGGGGCTCTCCATCTTGGTCGACTCACCACATACTCATCAGCTAGCCCTGCTGCCTCCTCCAGGGTCTCAGGTTTTCTGTCCGCCAGCCATTCCCGGATCTCTGGGGCCATTTTTAGAGTCAGCTGCTCCAGCATAATGAGCTCTTTAATTTGCTTAGCGGAGCGGGCCCCTTTCCCTTCCATCCATTTCTCGCAGGCCCTCTGTAGCTGGCTGGCAAATTCCTGGTGCGACTGTGACCCTCCTTTATTCAAAGTCCTGAACTTGTATCTGTAGGTCTCTGCATTTAACTGGAATTTTACCATCAGTGCCTTTTTCACTGTACCATAATCCCCACATTCGTGAGGGCTTAGAGCCTGGTAAGCTTCCAGCGCTCTCCCAGTCAGGCTGGGTCCCAGATATTTGGACCACTCTTCCTCCTCAATCCCATGGACTCCCATCAAGTTTTCAAAAACCTGGAGATGGGTATCAATGTCTGTGTCTGCCTCTTTAAAAATTGGGACTCCACTATATCCCAGCTGAGGTCTCAACCGGGCCTCTCCCCGACCTTCTACTCTCTGAATCTGGGGTACCTCATATGCTACCCCCAACATTGCTTGGAGTACGGCTGCCCTTTCATGCAGGGTTGCCCTTTCCCCCAGTGCTGTCAGCCAATCTTGCAGCACTGCTGGAGTGTCGGACGGTGGTCTGGGTTGTGTCCCACTAGGGGGTCTCTGTGGCTGGTCTTTGGCCTCCTCCTCTTCCACCTCTGACTCTGCCATCTCCTCAGGGTGGGCCTTTTCCCATTCCATTAGTTTGGCCACCAGAACTTCACGCACGTCTGTGTCATCAAAGTCCACCCCTTTGGTTCTGCAGAACCCCTGCAAGTGTTGTTTCCTTGCTTTCATATAGAATCTCTCTGTGGCTTTTAAGCTGATCTGCTCTGCTTCTGTGGCCATTCCTGCTGACTTCCTAGCTAGGGGTTTTTTTTTTTTTTTTGTTTTTTTTTTACTAACACTGGTGCTGACAGACTGTTGCCTTGTGTCCTTACAGAGCCTGACCGTATCTGGATACGAGTCCCTGCGCTCTACCCAAACGTTGGGACTGTGTGACCCCACTGCTTGCCACCAAAATTGTGAGGACACCGGGGTTATTACCAAAGCTCTCTAGATACCCGGTCCTCTAGGTTCACAGGTCACACAGGTAAGGAGACAGGAAAGAAATAATAATCCCTTTTATTAAACAAAGTGCACACACTTAGTAAAATACAACAGTGCTCCCCAAGGAGAAACTTGTTCCCCCCGCCAAATATATCAAGTGTCAGAAAATCACCAGTGCAAGTAAAACTCCCCAACAAAATCCCCAGCAGGTTACCTCCAAGCACAGAGTCCTAGCAGGCCCAAACTCCTGGTAATAAAATCCACAGCTGACAATCCAAGTGGGCCAGGGTTTCTGATCCTTAAGGTGGGTCTGTGTATCTTGCTGATCCC
>JAVHZZ010000112.1:135000-140000 GCA_036250195.1 Mixophyes australis
CTAACCAGGCCCGACCCTGCTTAGCTTCCAAAATCAAATGAGATTGGGCTTGTTTAGGGTGGTGTGACTGTACGTATTGCTTGCCTACTGACCTACATCTCTTATACATCTCAACACCAGCATTGATGGAAGCAGGAAGAAGAGAGAAAAAAAAACGAAAAAAAAAAAAACCTACAGCACCTGGTATTCCCAGGTGGTCTCCCATCCAAGTACTAACCAGGCCCGACCCTGCTTAGCTTCCAAGATCAGACGAGATAGGGCTTGTTCAGGGTGGTGTGGCTGTAGGTATTGTTTGCCTACTGACCTACATCTCTTATACATCTCAACAGCAGCATTGAAGGAAGCAGGAACAACAGAGAAAAAAAAAACCTACAGGACCTTGTATTCCCAGGTGGTCTCCCATCCAAGTACTAACCAGGCCCAGCCCTGCTTAGCTTCCAAGATTAGGCTTGTTCAGGTTAATGTGACTGTAGGTATTGCTTGTGTACTGACCTACATCTCTTATACATCTCAACACCAGCATTGAAGGAAGCAGGAACAAGAGAGAAAAAAAAAACCTACAGCACCTGGTATTCCCAGGTGGTCTCCCATCCAAGTACTAATCAGGCCCGGCCCTTCTTAGCTTCCAAGATCAGATGAGATTGGGCATGTTCAGGGTGGTATACTGTAGGTATTGCTTGCCTACTGACCTACATCTCAACACTAGCATTGAAGGAAGTAGGAACAAGAGAGAAAAAAAAACGAAAAAAAACAAAAACCTACAGCATATGGTATTCCCAGGTGGTCTCCCATCCAAGTACTAACCAGGCCCAGCCCTGCTTAACTTCCAAGATCTGACAAGATTGGGCTTGTTCAGGGTTGTGTGGCTGTAGGTATTGCTTCCCTACTGACCTACATCTCTTATACATTTTAATACCAGCATTGAAGGAAGCAGGAACAAGAGAGAAAAAAAAAACCTACAGCACCTGGTATTCCCAGGTGGTCTCCCATCCAAGTACTAATCAGGCTTGGCCCTGCTTAGCTTCCAAGAGCAGATGAGATTGGGCATGTTCAGGGTGGTTTACTGTAGGTATTGCTTGCCTACTGACCTACATCTCTTATACATCTCAACACCAGCATTGAAGGAAGCAGGAACAAGAGAGAAAAACAAACAAAAAAAAAAAACCTACAGCACCTGGTATTCCCAGGTGGTCTCCCATCCAAGTACTAATCAGGCTTGGCCCTGCTTAGCTTTAAAGAGCAGATGAGATTGGGCTTGTTCAGGGTGGTGTGGCTGTATGTATTACTTGCTTACTGACCTACATCTCTTATACATCTCAACACCAGCATTGAAGGAAGCAGGAACAACAGAGAAAAAAAAAACCTACAGCACCTTGTATTCCCAGGTGGTCTCCCATCCAAGTACTAACCAGGCTCTGCCCTGGTTAGCTTCCAAGATCAGATGAGATTGGGCTTTTTCAGGGTGGTGTGGCTGTAGGTATTGCTTGCTTGCTTACTTACTGACCTACATCTCTTATACATCTCAACACCAGCATTGAAGGAAGCAGGAACAACAGAGAAAAAAAAAACCTACAGCACCTTGTATTCCCACGTGGTCTCCCATCCAAGTACTAACCAGGCCCGGCCTTGCATATCGTCCAAGATCTGATGAGATTGGGCTTTTTACAGGTGGTGTGGCTGTAGGTATTGCTTGCCTACTGACCTACATCTCAACACTAGCATTGAAGGAAGCAGGAACAAGAGAGAAAAAAAAACGAAAAAAAAAAAAAAACCTACAGGACCCTGGTATTCCAAGGTGGTCTCCCATCCAAGTACTAACGAGGCCTGGCCCTGCTTAACTTCCAAGATCAGATGATATTGGGCTTATTCAGGGTGGTGTGGCTGTAGGTATTGCTTGCTTACTGACCTACATCTCTTATACATCTCAACACCAGCATTGAAGGAAGCAGGAACAACAGAGAAAAAAAAAACTTACAGGACCTTGTATTCCCAGGTGGTCTCCCATTTAAATACTAACCAGGCCCAGCCCTGCTTAGCTTCCAAGATCAGGCTTGTTCAGGTTGGTGTGACTGTATGTATTGCTTGTGTAATGACCTACATCGCTTATACATCTCAACAATAGCATTGAAGGAAGCAGGAACAAGAGAGAAAAAAAAACGAAAAAAAAAAACCTACAGCACCTGGTATTCCCAGGTGGTCTCCCATCCAAGTACTAATCAGGCCCGGCCCTGCTTAGCTTCCAAGATCAGATGAGATTGGGCTTGTTCAGGGTGGTTTACTGTAGGTATTGCTTGCCTACTGACCTACATCTCTTATACATTTCAATACCAGCATTGAAGGAACCAGGAACAAGAGAGAAAAAAAAAACAAAAAAAAAACAAAACCTAAAGCACCAGGTATTCCTAGTTGTTCTACCATCCAAGTACTAATCAGGCCCGGCCCTGCTTAGCTTCCAAGATCAGATGAGATTGGGCATGTTCAGGGTGGTTTACTGTAGGTATTGCTTGCCTACTGACCTACATCTCTTATACATCTCAACAGCAGCATTGAAGGAACCAGGAACAAGAGAGAAAAAAAATGAAAAAAAAAACCTATAGCACCTGGTATTCCCAGGTGGTCTCCCATCCAAGTACTAACCAGGCCCAGCACTGCTTAACTTTCAAGATCAGATGAGATTAGATATGTTCAGGGTGGTGTGGCTGTAGGTATTGCTTGCCTACTGACCTACATCTCTTATACATCTCAACACCAGCATTGAAGGAAGCACGAACAAGAGAGAACAAAAAAACGAAAAAACGAAAAAACGAAGAAAAAAAAACCTACAGCACCTGGTATTCCCCGGTGGACTCCCATCCAAGTACTAACCAAGCTTAGCTTGCTTAGCTTCCAAGATTAGACGAGATTGGGCTTGTTCAGGGTGGTGTGGCTGTAGGTATTGTTTGCATACTGACCTACATCTCAACACCAGCATTGAAGGAAGCAGGAACAAGAGAGAAAAAAAATTGAAAAGAAAAACCTACAGCACCTGGTATTCCCAGGTGGTCTCCCATCCAAGTACTAATCAAGCCCAGCCCTGCTTAGCTTTCAAGATCTGACGAGATTGGGCATGTTCAGGGTGGTTGACCGTAGGTATTGCTTGCCTACTGACCTACATCTTTTATACATCTCAACACCAGCATTGAAGGAAGCAGGAACAAGAGAGAAAAAAAAAACACCTACAGCACCTGGTATTCCCAGGTGGTCTCCCATCCAAGTACTAACCAGGCCCAGCCTGCTTAGTTTCCAAGATCAGACGAGGTTGGGCTTGTTCAGGGTGGTGTGGCTGTAGGTATTGCTTGCCTACTAACCTACATCTCAACACTAGCATTGAAGGAAGCAGGAACAAGAGAGAAAAAAAAAAGAAAAAAAAAAAACCTACAGCACCTGGTATTCCCAGGTGGTCTCCCTTCCAAATATTACCCAGGCCCTGCCCTGCTTAGCTTCCAAGATCAGACGAGATTGGGCTTGTTCAGTGTGGTGTGGCTGTAGGTATTGCTTGCCTACTGACCTACATCTCTTATACATCTCAACACCAGCATTGAAGGAAGCAGGAACAAGAGAGAAAAAAAAACCTACAGTACCTGGTATTCCCAGGTGGTCTCCCATCCAGATATTAACCAGGCCCTGCCCTGCTTAGCTTCCAAGATCAGACGAGATTGGGCTTGTTCAGTGTGGTGTGGCTGTAGGTATTGCTTGTCTACTGACCTACATCTCTTATACATCTCAACACCAGCATTGAAGGAAGCAGAAACAAGAGAGAAAAAAAAACCTACAGCATATGGTATTCCCAGGTGGTCTCCCATCCAAGTACTAACCAAGCCCAGCCCTGCTTATCTTCCAAGATCAGATGAGATTGGGATTGTTCAGGGTGGTGTGGCTGTAGGTATTTCTTGCCTACTGACCTACATCTCTTATACATCTCAACACCAGCATTGAAGGAAGCAGAAAAAAAAATGAAAAAAAAAAAACCTACAGCACCTGGTATTCCCAGGTGGTCTCCCATCCAAGTACTAATCAGGCCCAGCCCTGCTTAGCTTCCAAGATCAGATGAGATTGGGCATGTTCAGGGTGGTTTACTGTAGGTATTGTTTGCCTACTGACCTACATCTCTTATACATCTCAACAGCAGCATTGAAGGAAGCAGGAACACGAGAGAAAAAAAATGAAAAAAAAAACCTATAGCACCTGGTATTCCCAGGTGGTCTCCCATCCAAGTACTAACCAGGCCCAGCACTGCTTAACTTTCAAGATCAGATGAGATTGGGTATGTTCAGGGTGGTGTGGCTGTAGGTATTGCTTGCCTACAGACCTACATCTCAACACCAGCACCAGCATTGAAGGAAGCAGGAACAAGAGAGAAAAAAAAAACACCTACAGCACCTGGTATTCCCAGGTGGTCTCCCAACCAAGTACTAACCAGGCCCAGCCTGCTTAGTTTCCAAGATCAGACGAGGTTGGGCTTGTTCAGGGTGGTGTGGCTGTAGGTATTGCTTGCCTACTGACCTACATCTCAACACTAGCATTGAAGAAAGCACGAACAAGAGAGAACAAAAAAACGAAAAAACGAAAAAAAAAAAACCTACAGCACCTGGTATTCCCCGGTGGACTCCCATCCAAGTACTAACCAAGCTCAGCCTGCTTAGCTTCCAAGATCAGACGAGATTGGGCTTGTTCAGGGTGGTGTGGCTGTAGGTATTGTTTGCCTACTGACCTACATCTCAACACCAGCATTGAAGGAAGCAGGAACAAGAGAGAAAAAAAATTGAAAAGAAAAACCTACAGCACCTGGTATTCCCAGGTGGTCTCCCATCCAAGTACTAATCAGGCCCAGCCCTGCTTAGCTTTCAAGATCTGACGAGATTGGGCATGTTCAGGGTGGTTGACTGTAGGTATTGCTTGCCTACTGACCTACATCTTTTATACATCTCAACACCAGCATTGAAGGAAGCAGGAACAAGAGA
>JAVHZZ010000112.1:145000-150000 GCA_036250195.1 Mixophyes australis
AAACCTACAGCACCTGGTATTCCCAGGTGGTCTCCCATCCAAGTACTAACCAGGCTTAACCTGCTTAGCGTCCAAGATCAGATGAGATTGGGCATGTTCAGGGTGGTTGACTGTAGGTATTGCTTGTTTACTGACCTACATCTCTTCTACATCTAAACACTGGCATTGAAGGAAGCAGAAAGAAGAGAGAAAAAAAAACATAAAAAAACCTACAGCACCTGGTATTCCCAGGTGGTCTCCCATCCAAGTACTAACCAGGCCTGGCCTGCTTAGCTTTTAAGATCAGACAAGATTGGGCTTGTTCAGGGTGGTGTGGCTGTAGGTATTGCTTGCCTACTGACCTACATCTCTTATACATCCGAACACCAGCATTGAAGGAAGCAGGAACAAGAGAGAAAAAAAAAAGAAAAAAAAACCTACATCACCTGGTATTCCCAGATGGTCTCCCATGCAAGTACTAAATAGGTCGGCCCTGCTTAGCTTCCAAGATTAGACAAGATTGGGCTTGTTTAGGGTGGTGTGGCTGTAGGTATTGCTTGCCTACTGACCTACATCTCTTATACATCTCAACACCAGCATTGAAGGAAGCAGGAACAAGAGAGAAAAAAAAAAGAAAAAAAAACCTACATCACCTGGTATTCCCAGGTGGTCTCCCATCCAAGTACTAACCAGGCCCGGCCCTGCTTAGCTTCGAAAATCAGACGAAATTGGGCTTGTTCAGGGTGGTGTGGCTGTAGGTATTGCTTGCCTACTGACCTACATCTTTTATACATCTCAACACCAGCATTGAAGGAAGCAGGAACAACAGAGAAAAAAAAAACCTACAGCACCTTGTATTCCCAGGTGGTCTCCCATCCAAGTACTAACCAGGCCCAGCCCTGCTTAGCTTCCAAGATCAGACGAGATTGGGCTTGTTCAGGTTGGTGTGGCTGTAGGTATTGTTTGCTTACTGACCTACATCTCTTATTAATCTCAACACCAGCATTGAAGGAAGCAGGAACAAGAGAGAAAAAAAAACGAAAAAAAAAAACCTACAGCACCTGCTATTCCCAGGTGGTCTCCCATCCAAGTACTAACCAGGCCCGGCCCTGCTTAACATCCAAGATCAGACAAGATTTGGCTTTTTCAGGGTGGTGTGGCTGTAGGTATTGCTTCCTTACTGACCTACATCTCTTATACATTTCAATACCAGCATTGAAGGAAGCAGGAACAAGAGAGAAAAAATTGAAGGAAGCAGGAACAAGAGAGAAAAAAAAATGAAAAAAAAAACCCTACAGCACCTGGTATTCCCAGGTGGTCTCCCATCCAAGTACTAACCAGGCCCGGCCCTGCTTAGCTTCCAAGATCAGATGATATTGGGCTTATTCAGGGTGGTGTGGCTGTAGGTATTGCTTGCTTACTGACCTACATCTCTTATACACTGACCTACATCTCTTATACATCTCAACACCAGCATTGATGGAAGCAGGAACAAGAGAGAAAAAAAACCGAAAAAAAACAACCTACAGCACCTGGTATTCCCAGGTGCTCTCCCATCCAAGTACTAACAAGGCCTGGCCCTGCTAAGCTTCCAAAATCAGATGAGATTGGGCTTATTCAGGGTGGAGTTGCTGTAGCTATTGCTTGCCTACTGACCTACATCTCTTATACATCTCAACACCAGCATTGAAGGAAGCAGGAACAAGAGGGAAAAAAAAATGAAAAAAAAAAACCCTACAGCACCTGGTATTCCCAGGTAGTCTCCCATCCAAGTAATAATCAAGCCCGGCCCTGCTTAGCTTTCAAGATCAGATGAGATTGGGCATGTTCAGGGTGGTTGACTGTAGATATTGTTTATCTACTGACCTACATCTCTTATACATCTCAACACCAGCATTGAAGGAAGCAGGAACAAGAGAGAAAAAAAAACATAAAAAAAAAAATCTACAGCACCTGGTATTCCCAGGTGGTCTCCCATCCAAGTACTAACCAGGCCCAGCCTGCTTAGCTTCCAAGATCAAATGAGATTGGGCTTGTTCAGGGTGGTGTGGCTGTAGGTATTGCTTGCCTACTGACCTACATCTCAACACTAGCATTGAAGGAAGCAGGAACAAGAGAGGAAAAAAAAACAAAAAAAACAAACTTACAGCATTTGGTATTCCCAGGTGGTCTCCCATCCAAGTACTAACCAAGTCCAGCCCTGCTTAGCTTCCAAGATCAGACAAGAGTGGGCTTGTGCAGGGTGGTGTGGTTGTAGGTATTGGTTGCCTACTGACCTACATCTCTTATACATTTCAATACCAGCATTGAAGGAAGCAGGAACAAGAGAAAAAAAAAAACGAAAAAAAAAACAAAAATCAAAAGCACCAGGTATTCCTAGTTGTTCTACCATCCAAGTACTAATCAGGCCTGGCCCTGCTTAGCTTCCAAGATCAGACAAGATTGGGCTAGTGCAGGGTGGTGTGGTTGTAGGTATTGTTTGCCTACTGAACTACATCTCTTATACATCTCAACACCAGCATTAAAGGAAGCACGAACAAGAGAGAACAAAAAAACGAAAAAAAAAAACCTACAGCACCTGGTATTCCCAGGTGGACTCCCAACCAAGTACTAACCAAGCTCAGCCTGCTTAGCTTCCAAGATCAGATGAGATTGGGCTTGTTCAGGGTGGTGTGGCTGTAGGTATTGTTTGCCTACTGACCTACATCTCAACACCAGCATTGAAGGAAGCAGGAACAAGAGAGAAAAAAAATTGAAAAAAAAAAACCTACAGCACCAGGTATTCCAAGGTGGTCTCCCATCCAAGTACTAATCAGGCCCAGCCCTGCTTAGCTTCCAAGATCGGGCATGTTCAGGGTGGTTGACTGTAGGTATTGCTTGATTACTGACCTACATCTTTTATACATCTCAACACCAGCATTGAAGGAAGCAGGAACAAGAGAGAAAAAAAAACAAAAAACCTACAGCACCTGGTATTCCCAGGTGGTCTCCCATTCAAATATTAACCAGGCCCTGCGCTGCTTAGCTTCCAAGATCAGACAAGGTTGGGCTTCTTCAGGGTGGTGTGGCTGCAGCTTTTGCTTGCCTACTGACCTACATCTCAACACTAGCATTGAAGGAAGCAGGAACAAGAGAGAAAAAAACCCGAAAAAAAACAAACCTACAGGACCCTGGTATTCCAAGGTGGTCTCCCATCCAAGTACTAACCAGGCCTGGCCCTGCTTAGCTTCCAAGATCAGATGATATTGGGCTTATTCAGGGTGGTGTGACTGTAGGTTTTGCTTGCTTACTGACCTACATCTCTTATACACTGACCTACATCTCTTATACATCTCAACACCAGCATTGATGGAAGCAGGAACAAGAGAGAAAAAAAACCGAAAAAAAAAAACCTACAGCACCTGGTATTCCCAGGTGCTCTCCCATTCAAGTACTAACAAGGCCTGGCCCTGCTAAGCTTCCAAAATCAGATGAGATTGGGCTTATTCAGGGTAGAGTTGCTGTAGCTATTGCTTGCCTACTGACCTACATCTCAACACTAGCATTGAAGGAAGCAGGAACAAGAGAGGAAAAAAAAACAAACCTACAGCATTTGGTATTCCCAGGTGGTCTCCCATCCAAGTACTAACCAAGTCCAGCCCTGCTTAGCTTCCAAGATCAGACAAGAGTGGGCTTGTGCAGGGTGGTGTGGTTGTAGGTATTGGTTGCCTACTGACCTACATCTCTTATACATTTCAATACCAGCATTGAAGGAAGCAGGAACAAGAGAAAAAAAAAAACGAAAAAAAAAACAAAAATCAAAAGCACCAGGTATTCCTAGTTGTTCTACCATCCAAGTACTAATCAGGCCTGGCCCTGCTTAGCTTCCAAGATCAGACAAGATTGGGCTAGTGCAGGGTGGTGTGGTTGTAGGTATTGTTTGCCTACTGAACTACATCTCTTATACATCTCAACACCAGCATTAAAGGAAGCACGAACAAGAGAGAACAAAAAAACGAAAAAAAAAAACCTACAGCACCTGGTATTCCCAGGTGGACTCCCAACCAAGTACTAACCAAGCTCAGCCTGCTTAGCTTCCAAGATCAGATGAGATTGGGCTTGTTCAGGGTGGTGTGGCTGTAGGTATTGCTTGCCTACTGACCTACATCTCAACACCAGCATTGAAGGAAGCAGGAACAAGAGAGAAAAAAAATTGAAAAAAAAAAACCTACAGCACCAGGTATTCCAAGGTGGTCTCCCATCCAAGTACTAATCAGGCCCAGCCCTGCTTAGCTTCCAAGATCGGGCATGTTCAGGGTGGTTGACTGTAGGTATTGCTTGATTACTGACCTACATCTTTTATACATCTCAACACCAGCATTGAAGGAAGCAGGAACAAGAGAGAAAAAAAAACAAAAAACCTACAGCACCTGGTATTCCCAGGTGGTCTCCCATTCAAATATTAACCAGGCCCTGCGCTGCTTAGCTTCCAAGATCAGACAAGGTTGGGCTTCTTCAGGGTGGTGTGGCTGTAGGTTTTGCTTGCCTACTGACCTACATCTCAACACTAGCATTGAAGGAAGCAGGAACAAGAGAGAAAAAAACCCGAAAAAAAACAAACCTACAGGACCCTGGTATTCCAAGGTGGTCTCCCATCCAAGTACTAACCAGGCCTGGCCCTGCTTAGCTTCCAAGATCAGATGATATTGGGCTTATTCAGGGTGGTGTGGCTGTAGGTTTTGCTTGCTTACTGACCTACATCTCTTATACACTGACCTACATCTCTTATACATCTCAACACCAGCATTGATGGAAGCAGGAACAAGAGAGAAAAAAAACCGAAAAAAAAAAACCTACAGCACCTGGTATTCCCAGGTGCTCTCCCATTCAAGTACTAACAAGGCCTGGCCCTGCTAAGCTTCCAAAATCAGATGAGATTGGGCTTATTCAGGGTAGAGTTGCTGTAGCTATTGCTTGCCTACTGACCTACATCTCTTATACATCTCAACACCAGCATTGAAGGAAGCAGGAACAAGAGGGAG
>JAVHZZ010000112.1:175000-180000 GCA_036250195.1 Mixophyes australis
GGTCAGTAAGAAAGCAATACCTACAGCCACACCACCCTGAAAAAGCCCAATCTTGTCTGATCTTGGATGTTAAGCAGGGCCGGGCCTGGTTAGTACTTGGATGGGAGACCACCTGGGAATAGCAGGTGCTGTAGGTTTTTTTTTTTTCGTTTTTTTTCTCTCTTGTTCCTGCTTCCTTCAATGCTGGTGTTGAGATTAATAAGAGATGTAGGTCAGTAAACAAACAATACCTACAGCCACACCAACCTGAACAAGCCCAATCTCGTCTGATCTTGGAAGCTAAGCAGGGCTGGGCCTGGTTAGTACTTGGATGGGAGACCACCTGGGAATACAAGGTGATGTAGGTTTTTTTTTTTTTCATTTTTTTTTCTCTGTTGTTCCTGCTTCCTTCAATGCTGGTGTTGAGATGTATAAAAGATGTAGGTCAGTAGGCAAGCAATACCTACAGCCACACCACCCTGAACAAGCCCAATCAGTTCTGATCTTGGAAGCTAAGCAGGCTGAGCCTGGTTAGTACTTGGATGGGAGACCATCTGGGAATACCAGGTGATGTGGGTTTTAATTTTTTTCATTTTTTTTTCTCTCTTGTTCCTGCTTCCTTCAATGCTGGTGTTGACATGTATAAGAGATGTAGGTCAGTAGGCAAGCAATACCTACAGCAACTCCACCCTGAATAAGACCAATCTCATCTGATTTTGGAAGCTTAGCAGGGCCAGGCCTTGTTAGTACATGGATGGGAGAGCACCTGGGAATTCCAGGTGCTGTAGGTTTTTTTTTTTCGTTTTTTTTCTCTCTTGTTCCTGCTTCCATCAATGCTGGTGTTGAGATGTATAAGAGATGTAAGTCAGTCGGCAAGCAATACGTATAGTCACACCACCCTGAACAAGCCCAATTTCGTCTGATTTTCGAAGCTAAGCAGGGCCGGGCCTGGTTAGTACTTGGATGGGAGACCACCTGGGAATACCAGGTGATGTAGGTTTTTTTTTCTTTTTTTTTTCTCTCTTCTTCCTGCTTCCTTCAATGCTGGTGTTGAGATGTATAAGAGATGTAGGTCAGTAGGCAAGCAATACCTACAGCCACACCACCCTAAACAAGCCCAATCTCGTCAAAACTTGGAAGCTAAGCAGGGCCGGCCTATTTAGTACTTGCATGGGAAACCACCTGGGAATACCAGGTGATGTAGGTTTTTTTTTCTTTTTTTTTTCTCTCTTGTTCCTGCTTCCTTCAATGCTGGTGTTCGGATGTATAAGAGATGTAGGTCAGTAGGCAAGCAATACCTACAGCCACACCACCCTGAACAAGCCCAATCTTGTCTGATCTTAAAAGCTAAGCAGGCCTGGCCTGGTTAATATTTGGAAGGGAGACCACCTGGGAATACCAGGTGCTGTAGGTTTTTTTTTCTTTTTTTTTTCTCTCTTCTTCCTGCTTCCTTCAATGCTGGTGTTGAGATGTATAAGAGATGTAGGTCAGTAGGCAAGCAATACCTACAGCCACACCACCCTAAACAAGCCCAATCTCGTCAAAACTTGGAAGCTAAGCAGGGCCGGCCTATTTAGTACTTGCATGGGAAACCACCTGGGAATACCAGGTGATGTAGGTTTTTTTTTCTTTTTTTTTTCTCTCTTGTTCCTGCTTCCTTCAATGCTGGTGTTCGGATGTATAAGAGATGTAGGTCAGTAGGCAAGCAATACCTACAGCCACACCACCCTGAACAAGCCCAATCTTGTCTGATCTTAAAAGCTAAGCAGGCCTGGCCTGGTTAGTACTTGGATGGGAGACCACCTGGGAATACCAGGTGCTGTAGGTTTTTTTATGTTTTTTTTTCTCTCTTGTTTCTGCTTCCTTCAATGCCGGTGTTTAGATGTAGAAGAGATGTAGGTCAGTAAACAAGCAATACCTACAGTCAACCACCCTGAACATGCCCAATCTCATCTGATCTTGGACGCTAAGCAGGTTAAGCCTGGTTAGTACTTGGATGGGAGACCACCTGGGAATACCAGGTGCTGTAGGTTTTTTTATGGGTTTTTTTCTCTATTGTTTCTGCTTCCTTCAATGCCGGTGTTTAGATGTAGAAGAGATGTAGGTCAGTAAACAAGCAATACCTACAGTCAACCACCCTGAACATGCCCAATCTCATCTGATCTTGGACGCTAAGCAGGCTGAGCCTGGTTAGTACTTGGATGGGAGACCACCTGGGAATATCTGGTGCTGTAGGTTTTTTTTTCTCTCTTGTTTCTGCTTCCTTCAATGCTGGGGTTGAGATGTATAAGAGATGTAGGTCAGTAGGCAAGCAATACCTACAGCCACACCACACTGAACAAGCCCAATCTCATCTGATCTTGGAAGCTAAGCAGGGCCGGGCCTGATTAGTACTTGGATGGTAGAACAACTAGGAATACCAGGTGCTGTAGGTTTTGTTTTTTCGTTTTTGTTTCTCTCTTGTTTCTGCTTCCTTCAATGCTGGTGTTGAGATGTATAAGGGATGTAGGTCAGTAGGCAAGCAATACCTACAGTAAACCACCCTGAACATGCCCAATCTCATCTGATCTTGGAAGCTAAGCAGGGCCGGGCCTGATTAGTACTTGGATGGGAGACCACCTGGGAATACCAGGTGCTGTAGGTTGTTTTTTTTTTCGTTTTTTTTTCTCTCTTGTTCCTGCTTCCTTCAACGCTGGTATTGAAATGTATAAGAGATGTAGGTCAGTAGGGAAGCAATACCTACAGCCACACCACCCTGAACAAGCCCAATCTTGTCTGATCTTGGAAGTTAAGCAGGGCTGGGCCTGGTTAGTACTTGGATGGGAGACCACCTGGGAATACCATATGCTGTAGGTTTGTTTGTTTTTTTCATTTTTTTTTCTCTCTTGTTCCTACTTCCTTCAATGCTAGTGTTGAGATGTAGGTCAGTAGGTAAGCAATACCTACAGTCAACCACCCTGAACATGCCCAATCTCACCTGATCTTGGATGTTAAGCAGGGCCGGGCCTGGTTAGTACTTGGATGGGAGACCACCTGGGAATAGCAGGTGCTGTAGGTTTTTTTTTTTTCGTTTTTTTTTCTCTCTTGTTCCTGCTTCCTTCAATGCTGGTGTTGAGATTAATAAGAGATGTAGGTCAGTAAACAAACAATACCTACAGCCACACCAACCTGAACAAGCCCAATCTCGTCTGATCTTGGAAGCTAAGCAGGGCTGGGCCTGGTTAGTACTTGGATGGGAGACCACCTGGGAATACAAGGTGATGTAGGTTTTTTTTTTTTTCATTTTTTTTTCTCTGTTGTTCCTGCTTCCTTCAATGCTGGTGTTGAGATGTATAAAAGATGTAGGTCAGTAGGCAAGCAATACCTACAGCCACACCACCCTGAACAAGCCCAATCAGTTCTGATCTTGGAAGCTAAGCAGGCTGAGCCTGGTTAGTACTTGGATGGGAGACCATCTGGGAATACCAGGTGATGTAGGTTTTAATTTTTTTCATTTTTTTTTCTCTCTTGTTCCTGCTTCCTTCAATGCTGGTGTTGACATGTATAAGAGATGTAGGTCAGTAGGCAAGCAATACCTACAGCAACTCCACCCTGAATAAGACCAATCTCATCTGATTTTGGAAGCTTAGCAGGGCCAGGCCTTGTTAGTACATGGATGGGAGAGCACCTGGGAATTCCAGGTGCTGTAGGTTTTTTTTTTTCGTTTTTTTTTCTCTCTTGTTCCTGCTTCCATCAATGCTGGTGTTGAGATGTATAAGAGATGTAAGTCAGTCGGCAAGCAATACGTATAGTCACACCACCCTGAACAAGCCCAATTTCGTCTGATTTTCGAAGCTAAGCAGGGCCGGCCTATTTAGTACTTGCATGGGAAACCACCTGGGAATACCAGGTGATGTAGGTTTTTTTTTCTTTTTTTTTTCTCTCTTGTTCCTGCTTCCTTCAATGCTGGTGTTCGGATGTATAAGAGATGTAGGTCAGTAGGCAAGCAATACCTACAGCCACACCACCCTGAACAAGCCCAATCTTGTCTGATCTTAAAAGCTAAGCAGGCCTGGCCTGGTTAATATTTGGAAGGGAGACCACCTGGGAATACCAGGTGCTGTAGGTTTTTTTTTCTTTTTTTTTTCTCTCTTCTTCCTGCTTCCTTCAATGCTGGTGTTGAGATGTATAAGAGATGTAGGTCAGTAGGCAAGCAATACCTACAGCCACACCACCCTAAACAAGCCCAATCTCGTCAAAACTTGGAAGCTAAGCAGGGCCGGCCTATTTAGTACTTGCATGGGAAACCACCTGGGAATACCAGGTGATGTAGGTTTTTTTTTCTTTTTTTTTTCTCTCTTGTTCCTGCTTCCTTCAATGCTGGTGTTCGGATGTATAAGAGATGTAGGTCAGTAGGCAAGCAATACCTACAGCCACACCACCCTGAACAAGCCCAATCTTGTCTGATCTTAAAAGCTAAGCAGGCCTGGCCTGGTTAGTACTTGGATGGGAGACCACCTGGGAATACCAGGTGCTGTAGGTTTTTTTATGTTTTTTTTTCTCTCTTGTTTCTGCTTCCTTCAATGCCGGTGTTTAGATGTAGAAGAGATGTAGGTCAGTAAACAAGCAATACCTACAGTCAACCACCCTGAACATGCCCAATCTCATCTGATCTTGGACGCTAAGCAGGTTAAGCCTGGTTAGTACTTGGATGGGAGACCACCTGGGAATACCAGGTGCTGTAGGTTTTTTTATGGGTTTTTTTCTCTCTTGTTTCTGCTTCCTTCAATGCCGGTGTTTAGATGTAGAAGAGATGTAGGTCAGTAAACAAGCAATACCTACAGTCAACCACCCTGAACATGCCCAATCTCATCTGATCTTGGACGCTAAGCAGGCTGAGCCTGGTTAGTACTTGGATGGGAGACCACCTGGGAATATCTGGTGCTGTAGGTTTTTTTTTCTCTCTTGTTTCTGCTTCCTTCAATGCTGGGGTTGAGATGTATAAGAGATGTAGGTCAGTAGGCAAGCAATACCTACAGCCA
>JAVHZZ010000112.1:190000-220000 GCA_036250195.1 Mixophyes australis
AGATTTTTGTTTTTTTTTCATTTTTTTTTCTCTCTGTTGTTCCTGCTTCCTTCAATGCTGGTGTTGAGATGTATAAGAGATGTAGGGCAGCAAGCAAACAATACCTACAGCAACACCACCCTGAACAAGCCCAATCTCGTCTGATCTTTGAAGCTAAACAGGCCGGGCCTGGTTAGTACTTGGATGGGAGACCACCTGGGAATACCAGGTGCTGTAGGTTTATTTTTTTATGGTTTTTTTTCTCTCTTGTTCCTGCTTCCTTCAATGCTGGTGTTGAGATGTATAAGAGATGTAGGTCAGTAGGCAAGCAATAGCTACAGCAACTCCACCCTGAATAAGCCCAATCTCATCTGATTTTGGAAGCTTAGCAGGGCCAGGCCTTGTTAGTACTTGGATGGGAGAGCACCTGGGAATACCAGGTGTTGTAGGTTTGTTTTTTTTCGGGTTTTTTTCTCTCTTGTTCCTGCTTCCATCAATGCTGGTGTTGAGATTAATAAGAGATGTAGGTCACCACCCTGAATAAGCCCAATATCATCTGTTCCTGCTTCCATCAATGCTGGTGTAGAGATGTATAAGAGATGTAGGTCACCACCCTGAATAAGCCCAATATCATCTGATCTTGGAAGCTAAGCAGGGTCGGGCCTGGTTAGTACTTGGATGGGAGACCAACTTGGAATACCCGGGTCCTGTAGGTTTTTTTTTTTTTCGGTTTTTTTTCTCTCTTGTTCCTGCTTCCTTCAATGCTGGTGTTGAGATGTATAAGAGATGTAGGGCAGTAAGCAAGCAATACCTACAGCCACACCACGCTGAACAAGCCAAATCTCGTCTCATCTTGGAAGTTAAGCAGGCCAGGGCCTGGTTAATATTTGGAAGGGAGACCACCTGGGAATACCAGGTGCTGTAGGTTTTTTTTTCGTTTTTTTTTCTCTCTTGTTCCTGCTTCCTTCAATGCTAGTGTTGAGATGTAGGTCAGTAGGCAAGCAATACCTACAGCCACACCACCCTGAACGAGCCCAACCTCATCTGATCTTGGAAGCTAAGCAGGCTGGGCCTGGTTAGTACTTGGATGGGAGACCACCTGGGAATACCAGGTGCTGTAGGTTTGTTTTTTTTCGTTTTTTTTCTCTCTTGTTCCTGCTTCCTTCAATGCTGGTGTTGAGATGTATAAAAGATGTAGGTCAGTAGGCAAGCAATACCTACAGTCAACCACCCTGAACATGCCCAATCTCATTGGTTCTTGGAAGCTAAGCAGGGCTGGGCCTGATTAGTACTTGGATGGGAGACCACCTGGGAATACCAGGTGCTGTAGGTTTTTTTTTTCAATTTTTTTTCTCTCTTGTTCCTGCTTCCTTCAATGCTGGTGTTGAGATGTAGGTCAGTAGGCAAAAAATACCTGCAGCCACACCACCCTGAACAAGCCCAATCTCGTCTGATCTTGGAAGCTAAGCAGGCTTAGCTTGGTTAGTACTTGCATGGGAGTCCACCTGGGAATACCAGGTGCTGTAGGTTTTTTTTTTTCGTTTTTTTTGTTCTCTCTTGTTCGTGCTTCCTTCAATGCTGGTGTTGAGATGTATAAGAGATGTAGGTCACCACCCTGAAAAAGCCCAATATCATCTGTTCCTGCTTCCATCAATGCTGGTGTTGAGATGTATAAGAGATGTAGGTCACCACCCTGAATAAGCCCAATATCATCTGATCTTAGAAGCTAAGCATGGCCGGGCCTGCTTAGTATTTGGATGGGAGACAACCTTGGAATACTCGGGTCCTGTAGGTTTTTTTTTTTCATTTTTTTTTCTCTCTTGTTCCTGCTTCCTTCAATGCTGGTGTTGAGATGTATAAGAGATGTAGGGCAGTAAGCAAGCAATACCTACAGCCACACCACGCTGAACAAGCCCAATCTCGTCTGATCTTGGAAGTTAAGAAGGACAGGGCCTGGTTAATATTTGGAAGGGGGACCACCTGGGAATACCAGGTGCTGTAGGTTTTTTTTTCTTTTTTTTTTCTCTCTTGTTCCTGCTTCCTTCAATGCTAGTGTTGAGAGGTAGGTCAGTAGGCAAGCAATACCTACAGCCACACCACCCTGAACGAGCCCAACCTCATCTGATCTTGGAAGCTAAGCAAGCTGGGCCTGGTTAGTACTTGCATGGGAGTCCACCTGGGAATACCAGGTGATGAAGGGTTTTTTTTTTTCGTTTTTTTTTCTCTCTTGTTCCTGCTTCCTTCAATGCTGACAGATACAGATAAAATAGACTTGGATTGCATGCAACAATCCTAGAGCAGCAAATCTTTCTATTTCACAAGCTCCAGTGTTTGGGTTGTATAATAATGGTTCCAGTGTATCACTCACAGGAAATCAGTGTTTAAGGTCCTAAGTTTAAAGTAAAGAGAAAGGACAGGAGATGTAGGTCAGTATGCAAGCAATACCTACAGTAAACCACCCTGAACATTCCCAATCTCACCTGATCTTGGAAGCTAAGCAGGGCCAGGCCTGGTTAGTACTTGGATGGGAGACCACCTGGGAATACCAGGTGCTGTAGGTTTTTTTTTTTTCATTTTTTTTTCTGCTTCCTTCAATGCTGGTGTTGAGATGTATAAGAGATGTAGGTCAGTAGGCAAGAAATACCTACAGCCACACCACCCTGAACAATCCCAATCTCGTCTGATCTTGGAAGATAAGCAGGGCTGGGCTTGGTTAGTACTTGGATGGGAGACCAACTGGGAATACCATATGCTGTAGGTTTTTTTTTCACTCCTGTTTCTGCTTCCTTCAATGCTGGTGTTGAGATGTATAAGAGAAGTAGGTCAGTAGACAAGCAATACCTACAGCCACACCACACTGAACAAGCCCAATCTCGTCTGATCTTGGAAGCTAAGCAGGGCAGGGCCTGGTTAATATTTGGATGGGAGACCACCTGGGAATACCAGGTACTGTAGGTTTTTTTTTCTCTCTTGTTCCTGCTTCCTTCAATGCTGGTGTTGAGATGTATAAGAGATGTAGGTCAGTAGGCAAGCAATACCTACAGCCACACGACGCTGAACAAGCCCAATCTCGTCTGATCTTGGAAGCTAAGCAGAGCAGGGCCTGGGTAATATTTGGAAGGGAGACCACCTGGGAATACCAGGTGCTGTAGGTTTTTTTTTTTTTCGGTTTTTTTTCTCTCTTGTTCCTGCTTCCTTCAATGCTAGTGTTGAGATGTAGGTCAGTAGGCAAGCAATACCTACAGCCACACCACCCTGAACAAGCCCAACCTCGTCTGATCTTGGAAACTAAGCAGGCTGGGCCTGGTTAGTACTTGGATGGGAGACCACCTGGGAATACCAGGTGCTGTAGGTGTTTTTTTTTTCTCTCTTGTTACTGCTTCCTTCAATGCTGGTGTTGAGATGTATAAAAGATGTAGGTCAGTAGGCAAGCAATACCTACAGTCAACCACCCTGAACCTGCCCAATCTCATCAGATCTTGAAAGCTAAGCAGGGCTGGGCCTGATTAGTACTTGGATGGGAGACCACCTGGGAATACCAGGTGCTGTAGGTTTTTCTTTTCAATTTTTTTTCTCTCTTGTTCCTGCTTCCTTCAATGCTGGTGTTGAGATGTAGGTCAGTAGGCAAACAATACCTACAGCCACACCACCCTGAACAAGCCCAATCTCGTCTGATCTTGGAAGCTAAGCAGGCTGAGCTTGGTTAGTACTTGGATGGGAGTCCACCGGGGAATACCAGGTGCTGTAGGTTTTTGTTTTTTCGTTTTTTCGTTTTTTTGTTCTCTCTTGTTCGTGCTTCCTTCAATGCTGGTGTTGAGATGTATAAGAGATGTAGGTCAGTAGGCAAGCAATACTTACAGCCACACCACCCTGAACATACCCAATCTCATCTGATCTTGAAAGTTAAGCAGTGCTGGGCCTGGTTAGTACTTGGATGGGAGACCACCTGGGAATAGCAGGTGCTGTAGGTTTTTTTTTTTTCGGTTTTTTTTTCTCTCTTGTTCCTGCTTCCTTCAATGCTGGTGTTGAGATGTATAAGAGATGTAGGTCATTAAGCAAACAATACCAACAGCCACACAAACCTGAACAAGCCCAATCTCGTCTGATCTTGGAAGCTATGCAGGGCCAGGCCTTGTTACTACTTAGATGGGAGACCACCTGGGAATACCAGGTGCTGTAGGTGTTTTTTTTCTCTGTTGTTCCTGCTTCCTTCAATGCTGGTGTTGAGATCTATAAGAGATGTAGGTCAGTAAGTAAACAAGCACTACCTACAGCCACACTACGCTGAAAAAGCCCAATCTCATCTGATCTTGGAAGATAAGCAGGGCCAGGCCTGGTTAGTACTTGGATGGGAGACCACCTGGGAATACAAGGTGCTGTAGGGTTTTTTTTTCTCTCTTGTTCCTGCTTCCTTCAATGCTGGTGTTGGGATGTATAAGAGATGTAGGTCAGTAAGCAAGTAACATGTACAGCAACACCACCCTGAACAAGCCCTATCTAATCTGATCTTGGAAGCTAAGCAGGGTTGCTGCTGGTTAGTACTTGGATGGGAGACCACCTGGGACCACCTGGGAACACCAGGTGATGTAGGGTTTTTTTTTCGCTTTTTTTTCTCTCTTGTTCCTGCTTCCTTCAATGCTGGTGTTGAGATGTATAAGAGATGTAGGTCAGTAAGTAAGCAAGCAATACCTACAGCCACACTACACTGAAAAAGCCCAATCTTATCTGATCTTGGAAGATAAGCAGCGCCAGGCCTGGTTAGTACTTGGATGGGAGACCACCTGGGAATACAAGGTGCTGTAGGGTTTTTTTTTTCTCTCTTGTTCCTGCTTCCTTCAATGCTGGTGTTGAGATGTATAAGAGATGTAGGTCAGTAAGCAAGTAATATGTACAGCAACACCACCCTGAACAAGCCCTATCTAATCTGATCTTGGAAGCTAAGCAGGGTTGCTGCTGGTTAGTACTTGGATGGGAGACCACCTGGGAACCCCAGGTGATGTAGGGTTTTTTTTTCATTTTTTTTTCTCTCTTGTTCCTGCTTCCTTCAATTCTGGTGTTGAGATGTTTAAGAGATGTAGGTCAGTAGGCAAGCAATACCTACAGCAACTCCACCCTTAATAAGCCCAATCTCATCTGATTTTGGAAGCTTAGCAGGGCCAGGCCTTGTTAGTACTTGGATGGGAGACCACCTGGGAATACAAGGTGCTGTAGGTTTGTTTTTTTTTTTTCGTTTTTTTTTCTCTCTTGTTCCTGCTTCCTTCAATGCTGGTGTTGAGATGTATAAGAGATGTAGGTCAGTAAGCAAGCATTACCTACAGCCACACCAACCTGAACAAGCCCAATCTCATCTGATCTTGGTAGCTAAGCAGGGCCAGGCCTGGTTAGTACTTGGATGGGAGACCACCTGGGAATACAAGGTGCTGTAGGTTTTTTTTTTCTCTGTTGTTCCTGCTTCCTTCAATGATGGTGTTGAGATGTATCAGAGATGTAGGTCAGTAAGCAAACAATATCTACAGCCACACCACCCTGAACAAGCCCTATCTCATCTGATCTTGGAAGCTAAGCAGCGTCAGGGCTGATTAGTACTTGGATGGGAGACCACCTGGAAATACCAAGTGCTGTAGGTTGTTTTTTTTTTCGGTTTTTTTTTTTCTCTCTTGTTCCTGCTTCCATCAATGCTGGTGTTGAGATGTATAAGAGATGTAGGTCAGTAAGCAATCAATATGTACAGCCACACCACCCTGAACAAACTTAATCTCGTCTGATTTTGGAAGCTAAGCAGGGCATGGTTAGTACTTGGATGGTAGACCACCTGGAAATACAAGGTGCTGTAGGTTTTTTTTTTCTCTCTTGTTCCTGCTTCCTTCAATGCTGGTGTTGAGATGTATAAGAGATGTAGGTCAGTAAGCAAGCAATACCTACAGCCACAACACCCTGAATAAGCCCAATATCATCTGATCTTGGAAGCTAAGCAGGGCCAGACCTGGTTAGTACTTGGATGGGAGACCACCTGGGAATACAAGGTACTGTAGGTTTTTTTTTTTTTGGTTTTTTTTCTCTCTAGTTCCTGCTTCCTTCAATGCTGTTGTTGAGATGTATAAGAGATGTAGGTCAGTAGGCATGCAATACCTACAGCCACACCACCCTGAACAAGCCAATCTCGTCTGATCTTGGAAGCTAAGGAGGGCTGGGCCTCGTTAGTACTTGGATGGTAGACCACCTGGGAATACCAGGTGCTGTAGGTTTTTTTTTTTTCGTTTTTTTTTCTCTCTTGTTCCTGCTTCCTTCAATGCTGTTGTTGAGATGTATAAGAGATGTAGGTCAGTAGGCAAGCAATACCTACAGCCACACCACCCTGAACAAGCCCAATCTTGTCAGATCTTGGGAGTTAAGCAGGGCTGGGTCTGCTTAGTACTTGGATGGGAGACCACCTGGGAATACCATATGCTGTAGGTTTTTTTTTTTTTTCGTTTTTTTTTCTCTCTTGTTCCGACTTCCTTCAATGCTAGTGTTGAGATGTAGGTCAGTAGGCAAGCAATACCTACAGTCAACCACCCTGAACATGCCCAATCTCATCTGATCTTGGAAGCTAAGAAGTGCCGGGCCTGATTAGTACTTGGATGGGAGACCACCTGGGAATACCAGGTGCTGTATGTTTTTTTTTTTCTCTCTTGTTCCTGCTTCCTTCAATGCTGGTGTTAAGATGTATAAGAGATGTAGGTCAGTACGCAAGCAATAACTACAGTCACACCAACCTGAACAAGCCTAATCTTGGAAGCTAAGCAGGGCTGGGCCTGGTTAGTACTTGGATGGGAGACCACCTGGGAATACAAGGTCCTGTAGTTTTTTTTTCTCTGTTGTTCCTGCTTCCTTTAGTGCTGCTGTTGAGATGTATAAGAGATGTAGGTCAGGAGGCAAAGAATACCTACAGCCACACCACCCTGAACAAGCCCTATCTCATCTGATCTTGGAAGCTAAGCAGTGCTGGGCCTGCTTAGTACTTGGATGGGAGACCACCTGGGAATACCAGGTGGTGTAGGTTTGTTTTTTTTCGGTTTTTTTTCTCTCTTGTTCCTGCTTCCTTCAATGCTGGTGCTGAGATGTATAAGAGATGTAGGTCAGTAAGTAAGCAAGCAATACCTACAGCCACACTACCCTGAAAAAGCCCAATCTCATCTGATCTTGGAAGATAAGCAGCGCCAGGCCTGGTTAGTACTTGGATGGGAGACCAGCTGGGAATACAAGGTGCTGTAGGTTTTTTTTTTTCTCTCTTGTTCCTGCTTCCTTCAATGCTGGTGTTGAGATGTATAAGAGATGTAGGTCAGTAAGCAAGTAATACGTACAGCAACACCACCCTGAACAAGCCCTATCTAATCTGATCTTGGAAGCTAAGCACGGTTGCTGCTGGTTAGTACTTGGATGGGAGACCACCTGTGGACACCAGGTGATGTAGGGTTTTTTTTTCGGTTTTTTTTCTCTCTTGTTCCTGCTTCCTTCAATGCTGGTGTTGAGATGTATAAGAGATGTAGGTCAGTAGGCAAGCAATACCTACAGCCACACCACTGTGAACAAGCCCAATCTCGTCTGATCTTGGAAGCTAAGGAGGGCGGGCCTGGTTAGTACTTGGATGGGAGACCACCTGGGGATACCAGGTGTTGTAGGTTTTTTTTTCCATTTTTTTTTTCTCTCTTGTTCCTGCTTCCTTCAATGCTGGTGTTGAGATGTATAAGAGATGTAAGTCAGTATGCAAGCAATACCTACAGTAAACCAGCCTGAACAAACCCAATCTCATCTGATCTTGGAAGCTAAGGAGGCCTGGGCCTGGTTAGTACTTGGATGTGAGACCACCTGGGAATACCAGGTGCTGTAGGTTTTTTTTTTCATTTTATTTTCTCTCTTGTTCCTGCTTCCTTCAATTCTTTTGTTGAGATGTTTAAGAGATATAGGTCAGTAGGCAAGCAATACCTACAGCAACTCCACCCTTAATAAGCCCAATCTCATCTGATTTTGGCAGCTTAGCAGGGCCAGGCCTTGTTAGTACTTGGATGGGAGACCACCTGAGATTACAAGGTGCTGTAGGTTTGTTTGTTTTTTCATTTTTTTTTCTCTCTTGTTCCTGCTTCCTTCAATGCTGGTGTTGAGATGTATAAGAGATGTAGGTCAGTAGGCAAGCAATATGTACAGCCACACCACCCTGAACAAGCTTAATCTCGTCTGATTTTGGAAGTTAAGCAGGGCCTGGTTAGTACTTGGATGGTAGACCACCTGGAAATACAAGGTGTTGTAGGGTTTTTTTTTCTCTGTTGTTCCTGCTTCCTTCAATGCTGGTGTTGAGATGTATAAGAGATGTAGGTCAGTGAGCAAACAATACCTACAGCCACAACACCCTGAATAAGCCCAATATCATCTGATCTTGGAAGCTAAACAGGGCCAGGCCTAGTTAGTACTTGGATGGGAGACCACCTGGGAATACCAGGTGCTGTAGGTTTTTTTTTTTTTTCGTTTTTTTTTCTCTCTTATTCCTGCTTCCTTCAATGCTGTTGTTGAGATGTATAAGAGATGTATGTCAGTAGGCAAGCAATACCTACAGCCACACCACCCTGAACAAGCCAATCTCGTCTGATCTTGGAAGCTAAGGAGGGCTGGGCCTCGTTAGTACTTGGATGGTAGACCACCTGGGAATACCAGGTGCTGTAGGTTTTTTTTTTCATTTCTTTTTCTCTCTTGTTCCTTCTTCCTTCAATGCTGGTATTGAAATGTATAAGAGATGTAGGTCAGTAGGCAAGCAATACCTGCAGACACACCACCCTGAACAAGCCCTATGTCGTCTGATCTTGGAAGCTAAGCAGGGCTGGACTTGGTTAGTACTTGGATGGGAGACCACCTGGGAATACCATATGCTGTAGGTTTTTTTTTTTTTTTCGTTTTGTTTTCTCTCTTGTTCCTGCTTCCTTCAATGCTGTTGTTGAGATGTAGGTCAGTAGGCAAGCAATATCTACAGCCACACCACCCTGAACAAGCCCAATCTCGTCTGATCTTGGAAGTTAAGCAAGGCTGGGCCTGGTTAGTACTTTGATGGGAGACCACCTGGGAATACCAGGTGCTGTAGGTTTTTTTTTTTTCGTTTTTTTCTCTCTCTTGTTCCTGCTTCCTTCAATGCTGGTGTTGAGATGTATAAGAGATGTAGGTCAGTAGGCAAGCAATACCTACAGAAACTCCACCCTGAATAAGCCCAATCTCATCTGATTTTGGAAGCTAAACAGGGCCATGCTTTGTTAGTACTTGGATGGGAGACCACCTGGGAACACCAGGTGATGTAGGTTTTATTTTCGGGTTTTTTTCTTACTTGTTCCTGCTTCCTTCAATGCTGGTGTTGAGATGTATAAGAGATGTACGTCAGTAGGCAGGCAATACCTACAGTAAACCACCCTGAACATGCCCAATCTGATCTGATCTTGGAAGCTAAGCAGGGCCAGGCCTGGTTAGTTCTTGGATGGAAGACCGCCTGGGAATACCAGGTGCTGTAGGTTTTTTTTTTCATTTTATTTTCTCTCTTGTTCCTGCTTCCTTCAATGCTGGTGTTAAGATGTATAAGAGATGTAGGTCAGTAGGCAAACAACACCTACAGCCACACCACCCTGAACAAGCCCAATCTCATCTGATCTTGGAAGCTAAGCAGGCCGGGCCTGGTTAGTACTTGGATGGGAGACCACCTGGGAATACCAGGTGCTGTAGGTTTTTTTTTTTTGTTTTTTTATCTCTCTTGTTCCTGCTTCCTTCAATACTAGTGTTGAGATGTAGGTCAGTAGGCAAGCAATACCTACAGCCTCCCCACCCTGAACAAGCCCAATCTCATCTGATCTTAGAAACAAAGCAGGCCGTGCCTGGTTAGTACTTGGATGGGAGACCACCTGGGAATACCAGGTGCTGTAGGTTTTTTTTTTACATTTTATTTTCTCTCTTGTTCCTGCTTCCTTCAATGCTGGTGTTGAGATGTATAAGAGATGTAGGTCAGTAAGCAAACAACACCTACAGCCACACCACCATGAACAAGCCCAATCTCATCTGATCTTGGAAGCTAAGCAGGGCCGGGCCTGATTAGTACTTGGATGGGAGACCACCTGGGAATACCAGGTGCTGTAGGTTTTTTTTTCTCTGTTGTTCCTGCTTCCTTCAATGCTGGTGTTGAGATGTATAAGAGACGTAGGTCAGTAAGCAAGCAAGCAATACCTACAGTCACACCACCCTGAAAAAGCCCAATCTCATCTGATCTTGGAAGCTAAGCAGGGCCAGGCCTGGTTAGTACTTGGTTGGGAGACCACCTGGGAATACCAGGTGCTGTAGGTTTTTTTTTTACATTTTATTTTCTCTCTTGTTCCTGCTTCCTTCAATGCTGGTGTTGAGATGTATAAGAGATGTAGGTCAGTAAGCAAACAACACCTACAGCCACACCACCATGAACAAGCCCAATCTCATCTGATCTTGGAAGCTAAGCAGGCCGGGCCTGGTTAGTACTTGGATGGGAGACCACCTGGGAATACCTGGTGCTGTAGGTTTTTTTTTTTTTTTTATCTCTCTTGTTCCTGCTTCCTTCAATGCTGGTGTTGAGATGTATAAGAGATGTAGGTCAGTTGGCAAACAATACGTACAGTCAACCACCCTGAACATGCCCAATCTCATCTGATCTTGGAAGCTAAGCAGGGCCGGGCCTGATTAGTACTTGGATGGGAGACCACCTGGGAATACCAGGTGCTGTAAGTTTTTTTTTTTTTTCGTTTTTTTTTTCTCTCTTGTTCCTGCTTCCTTCAATGCTGTTGTTGAGATGTAGGTCAGTAGGCAAGCAATACCTACAGCCACACCACCCTAAACAAGCCCAATCTCGTCTGATCTTGGAAGTTAAGCAGGGCTGGGCCTGGTTAGTACTTTGATGGGAGACCACCTGGGAATACCAGGTGCTGTAGGTTTTTTTTTTTTTCGGTTTTTTTTCTCTCTTGTTCCTGCTTCCTTCAATGCTGGTGTTGAGATGTATAAGAGATGTAGGTCAGTAGACAAGCAATACCTACAGCAACTCCACCCTGAATAAGCCCAATCTCATCTGATTTTGGAAGCTAAGCAGGGCCAGGCTTTGTTAGTACTTGGATGGGAGACCACCTGGGAATACAAATTGCTGTAGGTTTTTTTTTTCTCCGTTGTTCCTGCTTCCTTCAATGCTGGTGTTGAGATGTAGGTCAGTAGGCAAGCAATACCTACAGCATCCCCACCCTGAACAAGCCCAATCTCATCTGATCTTAGAAACTAAGCAGGCTGGGTGTGGTTAGTACTTGGATGGGAGACCACCTGGGAATACCAGGTGCTGTAGGTTGTTTTTTTTTGTTTGTTTTTCTCTCTTGTTCCTGCTTCCTTCAATGATGGTGTTGAGATGTATAAGAGATGTAGGTCAGTAGGCAAACAATACGTACAGTCAACCACCCTGAACATGCCCAATCTCATCTGATCTTGGAAGCTAAGCAGGGCCGGGCCTGATTAGTACTTGGATGGGAGACCACCTGGGAATACCAGGTGCTGTAGGTTTTTTTTTCTCTGTTGTTCCTGCTTCCTTCAATGCTGGTGTTGAGATGTATAAGAGACGTAGGTCAGTAAGCAAGCAAGCAATACCTACAGTCACACCACCCTGAAAAAGCCCAATCTCATCTGATCTTGGAAGCTAAGCAGGGCAAGGCCTGGTTAGTACTTTGATGGGAGACCACCTGGGAATACCAGGTGCTGTAGGTTTTTTTTTTTTTCGGTTTTTTTTCTCTCTTGTTCCTGCTTCCTTCAATGCTGGTGTTGAGATGTATAAGAGATGTAGGTCAGTATACAAGCAATACCTACAGCAACTCCACCCTGAATAAGCCCAATCTCATCTGATTTTGGAAGCTAAGCAGGGCCAGGCCTTGTTAGTACTTGGATGGGAGACCACCTGGGAATACAAATTGCTGTAGGTTTTTTTTTTCTCTGTTGTTCCTGCTTCCTTCAATGCCGGTGTTGAGATGTATAAGAGATGTAGGTCAGTAAACAAGTAATACGTACAGCCACACCACCCTGAACAAGCCCTATCTCGTCTAAACTTGGAAGCTAAGCAGGGTCGTCCCTGGTTAGTACTTGGATGGGAGACCACCCGGGAATACCAGGTGCTGTAGGTTTTTTTTTTTTTCGTTTTTTTTCTCTCTTGTTCCTGCTACCTTCAATGCTGGTGTTGAGATGTATAAGAGATGTAGGTCAGTAAGCAAGTAATACGTACAGCCACACCACCCTGAACAAGCCCTATCTCATCTGATCTTGGAAGCTAAGCAGGGTCACTTCTGGTTAGTATTTGGATGGGAGACCACCTGGGAACACCAGGTGATGTAGGTTTTATTTTCGTTTTTTTTTTCTCTCTTGTTCCTGCTTCCTTCAATGCTGGTGTTGAGATGTATAAGAGATGTAGGTCAGTAGACAAGCAATACCTACAGCAACTCCACCCTGAATAAGCCCAATCTCATCTGATTTTGGAAGCTAAGCAGGGCCAGGCCTTGTTAGTACTTGGATGGGAGACCACCTGGGAATACAAGGTGCTGTAGGTTTTTTTTTTCTCTGTTGTTCCTGCTTCCTTCAATGCTGGTGTTGAGATGTATAAGAGATGTAGGTCAGTAAGCAAGTGATACGTACAGCCACACCACCCTGAACAAGCCCTATCTCGTCTAAACTTGGAAGCTAAGCAGGGTCGGGCCTGGTTAGTACTTGGATGGGAGACCACCTGGGAACATCAGGTGATGTAGGTTTTATTTTCGTTTTTTTTTCTCGCTTGTTCCTGCTTCCTTCAATGCTGGTGTTGAGATGTATAAGAGATGTAGGTCAGTAAGCAAGCAATACCTACAGCCACACTACCCTTAACAAGCCCTATCTCGTCTGATCTTGGAAGCTAAGGAGGGCCGAACCTGGTTAGTACTTGGATGGGAGACCACATGGGAATACCAGGTGCTGTAGGTTGTTTTTTTTTATTTTATTTTCTCTCTTGTTCCTGCTTCCTTCAATGCTGGTGTTGAGATGTATAAGAGATGTACGTCAGTAGGCAAGCAATACCTACAGTAAACCACCCTGAACATGCCCAATCTGATCTGATCTTGGAAGCTAAGCAGGGCCGGGCCTGGTTAGTACTTGGATGGGAGACCACCTGGGAATACCAGGTGCTGTAGGTTTTTTTTTTCATTTTATTTTCTCCGTTGTTCCTGCTTCCTTCAATGCTGGTGTTGAGATGTAGGTCAGTAGGCAAGCAATACCTACAGCCTCCCCACCCTGAACAAGCCCAATCTCATCTGATCTTAGAAACTAAGCAGGCTGGGTGTGGTTAGTACTTGGATGGGAGACCACCTGGGAATACCAGGTGCTGTAGGTTTTTTTTTTTTGTTTGTTTTTCTCTCTTGTTCCTGCTTCCTTCAATGATGGTGTTGAGATGTATAAGAGATGTAGGTCAGTAGGCAAACAATACGTACAGTCAACCACCCTGAACATGCCCAATCTCATCTGATCTTGGAAGCTAAGCAGGGCCGGGCCTGATTAGTACTTGGATGGGAGACCACCTGGGAATACCAGGTGCTGTAGGTTTTTTTTTCTCTGTTGTTCCTGCTTCCTTCAATGCTGGTGTTGAAATGTATAAGAGATGTAGGTCAGTAAGCAAGCAAGCAATACCTACAGTCACACCACCCTGAAAAAGCCCAATCTCATCTGATCTTGGAAGCTAAGAAGTGCCGGGCCTGATTAGTACTTGGATGGGAGACCACCTGGGAATACCAGGTGCTGTAGGTTTTTTTTTTTTCTCTCTTGTTCCTGCTTCCTTCAATGCTGGTGTTAAGATGTATAAGAGATGTAGGTCAGTACGCAAGCAATAACTACAGTCACACCAACCTGAACAAGCCTAATCTTGGAAGCTAAGCAGGGCTGGGCCTGGTTAGTACTTGGATGGGAGACCACCTGGGAATGCAAGGTCCTGTAGTTTTTTTTTCTCTGTTATTCCTGCTTCCTTCAGTGATGCTGTTGAGATGTATAAGAGATGTAGGTCAGTAGGCAAACAACACCTACAGCCACACCACCCTGAACAAGCCCTATCTCGTCTGATCTTGGAAGCTAAGCAGTGCTGGGCCTGCTTAGTACTTGGATGGGAGACCACCTGGGAATACCAGGTGGTGTAGGTTTTTTTTTTTTCGGTTTTTTTTCTCTCTTGTTCCTGCTTCCTTCAATGCTGGTGTTGAGATGTATAAGAGATGTAGGTCAGTAAGTAAGCAAGCAATACCTACAGCCACACTACCCTGAAAAGCCCAATCTCATCTGATCTTGGAAGAGAAGCAGCGCCAGGCCTGGTTAGTACTTGGATGGGAGACCACCTGGGAATACAAGGTGCTGTAGGTTTTTTTTTTTCTCTCTTGTTCCTGCTTCCTTCAATGCTGGTGTTGAGATGTATAAGAGATGTAGGTCAGTAAGCAAGTAATATGTACAGCAACACCACCCTGAACAAGCCCTATCTAATCTGATCTTGGAAGCTAAGCAGGGTTGCTGCTGGCTAGTACTTGGATGGGAGACCACCTGGGGACACCAGGTGATGTAGGGTTTTTTTTTCGTTTTTTTTTCTCACTTGTTCCTGCTTCCTTCAATGCTGGTGTTGAGATGTATAAGAGATGTAGGTCAGTAGACAAGCAATACCTACAGCCACACCACTGTGAACAAGCCCAATCTCGTCTGATCTTGGAAGCTAAGGAGGGCCGCGCCTGGTTAGTACTTGGATGGGAGACCACCTGGGAATACCAGGTGCTGTAGGTTTTTTTTTTCATTTTTTTTTTCTCTCTTGTTCCTGCTTCCTTCAATGCTGGTGTTGAGATGTATAAGAGATGTAAGTCAGTATGCAAGCAATACCTACAGTAAACCAGCCTGAACAAACCCAATCTCGTCTGATCTTGGAAGCTAAGGAGGCCTTGGCCTGGTTAGTACTTGGATGGGAGACCACCTGGGAATACCAGGTGCTGTAGCTTTTTTTTTTCATTTTATTTTCTCTCTTGTTCCTGCTTCCTTCAATTCTTTTGTTGAGATGTTTAAGAGATGTAGGTCAGTAGGCAAGCAATACCTACAGCAACTCCACCCTTAATAAGCCCAATCTCATCTGATTTTGGCAGCTTAGCAGGGCCAGGCCTTGTTAGTACTTGGATGGGAGACCACCTGAGATTACAAGGTGCTGTAGGTTTGTTTGTTTTTTCATTTTTTTTTCTCTCTTGTTCCTGCTTCCTTCAATGCTGGTGTTGAGATGTATAAGAGATGTAGGTCAGTAGGCAAGCAATATGTACAGCCACACCACCCTGAACAAGCTTAATCTCATCTGATTTTGGAAGTTAAGCAGGGCCTGGTTAGTACTTGGGTGGTAGACCACCTGGAAATACAAGGTGCTGTAGGGTTTTTTTTTTCTCTGTTGTTCCTGCTTCCTTCAATGCTGGTGTTGAGATGTATAAGAGATGTAGGTCAGTAGGCAAGCAATACCTACAGCCACACCACCCTGAACAAGCCCAATCTCGTCTGATCTTTGAAGCTAAGGAGGGCCGGGCCTGGTTAGTACTTGGATGGGAGACCACATGGGAATACCAGGTGCTGTAGGTTGTTTTTTTTTATTTTATTTTCTCTCTTGTTCCTGCTTCCTTCAATGCTGGTGTTGAGATGTATAAGAGATGTACGTCAGTAGGCAAGCAATACCTACAGTAAACCACCCTGAACATGCCCAATCTGATCTGATCTTGGAAGCTAAGCAGGGCCGGGCCTGGTTAGTACTTGGATGGGAGACCACCTGGGAATACCAGGTGCTGTAGGTTTTTTTTTTCATTTTATTTTCTCCGTTGTTCCTGCTTCCTTCAATGCTGGTGTTGAGATGTATAAGAGATGTAGGTCAGTAGGCAAGCAATACCTGCAGCCACACCACCCTGAACAAGTCCAATCTTGTCTGATCTTTAAAACTAAGCAGGGCTGGGCTTGGTTAGTACTTGGATGGGAGACCACATGGGAATACCAGGTGCTGTAGGTTTTTTTTTTTCATTTTATTTTCTCTCTTGTTCCTGATTCCGTCAATGCTGGTGTTCAGATGTATAAGAGATGTACGTCAGTAGACAAGCAATACCTACAGTAAACCACCCTGAACATGCCCAATCTGATCTGATCTTGGAAACTAAGCAGAGCCGGGCCTTGTTAGTACTTGGATGGGAGACCACCTGGGAATACCAGGTGCTGTAGGTTTTTTTTTTCATTTTATTTTCTCCGTTGTTCCTGCTTCCTTCAATGCTGGTGTTGAGATGTATAAGAGATGTAGGTCAGTAGGCAAGAAATACCTGCAGCCACACCACCCTGAACAAGTCCAATCTTGTCTGATCTTGGAAACTAAACAGGGCTGGGCTTGGTTAGTACTTGGATGGGAGACCACCTGGGAATACCATTTGCTGTAGGTATTTTTTTTGGTTTTTTTATCTCTCTTGTTCCTGCTTCCTTCAATACTAGTGTTGAGATGTAGGTCAGTAGGCAAGCAATACCTACAGCCTCCCCACCCTGAACAAGCCCAATCTCATCTGATCTTAGAAACTAAGCAGGCCGGGTCTGGTTAGTACTTGGATGGGAGACCACCTGGGAATACCAGGTGCTCTAGGTTTTTTTTTTTCATTTTTTTTTTCTCTCTTGTTCCTGCTTCCTTCAATGCTGGTGTTGAGATGTATAAGAGATGTAAGTAAGTATACAAGCAATACCTACAGTAAACCAGCCTGAACAAACCCAATCTTGTCTGATCTTGGAAGCTAAGGAGGCCTGGGCCTGGTTAGTACTTGGATGGGAGACCACCTGGGAATACCAGGTGCTGTAGGTTTTTTTTTTCATTTTATTTTCTCTCTTGTTCCTGCTTCCTTCAATTCTTTTGTTGAGATGTTTAAGAGATGTAGGTCAGTAGGCAAGCAATACCTACAGCAACTCCACCCTTAATAAGCCCAATCTCATCTGATTTTGGCAGCTTAGCAGGGCCAGGCCTTGTTAGTACTTGGATGGGAGACCACCTGAGATTACAAGGTGCTGTAGGTTTGTTTGTTTTTTCATTTTTTTTTCTCTCTTGTTCCTGCTTCCTTCAATGCTGGTGTTGAGCTGTATAAGAGATGTAGGTCAGCAGGCAAGCAATATGTACAGCCACACCACCCTGAACAAGCTTAATCTCGTCTGATTTTGGAAGTTAAGCAGGGCCTGGTTAGTACTTGGATGGTAGACCACCTGGAAATACAAGGTGCTGTAGGGTTTTTTTTTCTCTGTTGTTCCTGCTTCCTTCAATGCTGGTGTTGAGATGTATAAGAGATGTAGGTCAGTAGGCAAGCAATACCTACAGCCACACCACCCTGAACAAGCCCAATCTCGTCTGATCTTGGAAGCTAAGCAGGGCCGGGTTTGTTAGTACTTGGATGGGAGACCACCTGGGAATACCAGGTGCTGTAGGTTTTTTTTTTCATTTTATTTTCTCCGTTGTTCCTGCTTCCTTCAATGCTGGTGTTGAGATGTATAAGAGATGTAGGTCAGTAGGCAAGCAATACCTGCAGCCACACCACCCTGAACAAGTCCAATCTTGTCTGATCTTGGAAACTAAGCAGGGCTGGGCTTGGTTAGTACTTGGATGGGAGACCACATGGGAATACCAGGTGCTGTAGGTTTTTTTTTTTCATTTTATTTTCTCTCTTGTTCCTGATTCCGTCAATGCTGGTGTTCAGATGTATAAGAGATGTACATCAGTAGGCAAGCAATACCTACAGTAAACCACCCTGAACATGCCCAATCTGATCTGATCTTGGAAACTAAGCAGAGCCGGGCCTTGTTAGTACTTGGATGGGAGACCACCTGGGAATACCAGGTGCTGTAGGTTTTTTTTTTTCATTTTATTTTCTCCGTTGTTCCTGCTTCCTTCAATGCTGGTGTTGAGATGTATAAGAGATGTAGGTCAGTAGGCAAGAAATACCTGCAGCCACACCACCCTGAACAAGTCCAATCTTGTCTGATCTTGGAAACTAAGCAGGGCTGGGCTTGGTTAGTACTTGGATGGGAGACCACCTGGGAATACCATTTGCTGTAGGTATTTTTTTTGGTTTTTTTATCTCTCTTGTTCCTGCTTCCTTCAATACTAGTGTTGAGATGTAGGTCAGTAGGCAAGCAATAGCTACAGCCTCCCCACCCTGAACAAGCCCAATCTCATCTGATCTTAGAAACTAAGCAGGCCGGGTCTGGTTAGTACTTGGATGGGAGACCACCTGGGAATACCAGGTGCTGTAGGTTGTTTTTTTTTGTTTGTTTTTCTCTCTTGTTCCTGCTTCCTTCAATGATGGTGTTGAGATGTATAACAGATGTAGGTCAGTAGGCAAACAATACGTACAGTCAACCACCCTGAACATGCCCAATCTCATCTGATCTTGGAAGCTAAGCAGGGCCGGGCCTGATTAGTACTTGGATGGGAGACCACCTGGGAATACCAGGTGCTGTAGGTTTTTTTTTCTCTGTTGTTCCTGCTTCCTTCAATGCTGGTGTTGAGATGTATAAGAGATGTAGGTCAGTAAGCAAGCAAGCAATACCTACAGTCACACCACCCTGAAAAAGCCCAATCTCATCTGATCTTTGAAGCTAAGAAGTGCCGGGCCTGATTAGTACTTGGATGGGAGACCACCTGGGAATACCAGGTGCTGTAGGTTTTTTTTTTTCTCTCTTGTTCCTGCTTCCTTCAATGCTGGTGTTAAGATGTATAAGAGATGTAGGTCAGTACGCAAGCAATAACTACAGTCACACCAACCTGAACAAGCCTAATCTTGGAAGGTGGGCTGGGCCTGGTTAGTACTTGGATGGGAGACCACCTGGGAATACAAGGTCCTGTAGTTTTTTTTTCTCTGTTGTTCCTGCTTCCTTCAGTGCTGCTGTTGAGATGTATAAGAGATGTAGGTCAGTAGGCAAACAATACCTACAGCCACACCACCCTGAACAAGCCCTATCTCGTCTGATCTTGGAATCTAAGCAGTGCTGGGCCTGCTTAGTACTTGGATGGGAGACCACCTGGGAATACCAGGTGGTGTAGGTTTTTTTTTTTTCGGTTTTTTTTCTCTCTTGTTCCTGCTTCCTTCAATGCTGGTGTTGAGATGTATAAGAGATGTAGGTCAGTAAGTAAGCAAGCAATACCTACAGCCACACTACCCTGAAAAAGCCCAATCTAATCTGATCTTGGAAGATAAGCAGCGCCAGGCCTGGTTAGTACTTGGATGGGAGACCACCTGGGAATACCAGGTGCTGTAGGTTGTTTTTTTTTATTTTATTTTCTCTCTTGTTCCTGCTTCCTTCAATGCTGGTGTTGAGATGTATAAGAGATGTACGTCAGTAGGCAAGCATTACCTACAGTAAACCACCCTGAACATGTCCAATCTGATCTGATCTTGGAAGCTAAGCAGGGCCGGGCCTGGTTAGTACTTGGATGGGAGACCACCTGGGAATACCAGGTGCTGTAGGTTTTTTTTTTCATTTTATTTTCTCTCTTGTTCCTGCTTCCTTCCATTCTTTTGCTGAGATGTTTGAGAGATGTAGGTCAGTAGGCAAGCAATACCTACAGCAACTCCACCCTTAATAAGCCCAATCTCATCTGATTTTGGCAGCTTAGCAGGGCCAGGCCTTGTTAGTACTTGGATGGGAGACCACCTGAGATTACAAGGTGCTGTAGGTTTGTTTATTTTTTCATTTTTTTTTCTCTCTTGTTCCTGCTTCCTTCAATGCTGGTGTTGAGATGTATAAGAGATGTAGGTCAGTAGGCAAGCAATATGTACAGCCACACCACCCTGAACAAGCTTAATCTCGTCTGATTTTGGAAGTTAAGCAGGGCCTGGTTAGTACTTGGATGGTAGACCACCTGGAAATACAAGGTGCTGTAGGGTTTTTTTTTCTCTGTTGTTCCTGCTTCCTTCAATGCTGGTGTTGAGATGTATAAGAGATGTAGGTCAGTGAGCAAGCAATACCTACAGCCACAACACCCTGAATAAGCCCAATATCATCTGATCTTCGAAGCTAAGCAGGGCCAGGCCTGGTTAGTACTTGGATGGGAGACCACCTGGGAATACCAGGTGCTGTAGGTTTTTTTTTTTTTTCGTTTTTTTTTCTCTCTTGTTCCTGCTTCCTTCAATGCTGTTGTTGAGATGTATAAGAGATGTATGTCAGTAGGCAAGCAATACCTACAGCCACACCACCCTGAACAAGCCAATCTCGTCTGATCTTGGAAGCTAAGGAGGGCTGGGCCTCGTTAGTACTTGGATGGTAGACCACCTGGGAATACCAGGTGCTGTAGGTTTTTTTTTTCATTTCTTTTTCTCTCTTGTTCCTTCTTCCTTCAATGCTGGTATTGAAATGTATAAGAGATGTAGGTCAGTAGGCAAACAATACCTACAGCCACACCACCCTGAACAAGCCCTTTTTCTTCTGATCTTGGAAGCTAAGCAGTGCTGGGCCTGCTTAGTACTTGGATGGGAGACCACCTGGGAATACCAGGTGGTGTAGGTTTTTTTTTTTTCGGTTTTTTTTCTCTCTTGTTCCTGCTTCCTTCAATGCTGGTGTTGAGATGTATAAGAGATGTAGGTCAGTAAGTAAGCAAGCAATACCTACAGCCACACTACCCTGAAAAAGCCCAATCTCATCTGATCTTGGAAGATAAGCAGCGCCAGGCCTGGTTAGTACTTGGATGGGAGACCACCTGGGAATACAAGGTGCTGTAGGTTTTTTTTTTCTCTCTTGTTCCTGCTTCCTTCAATGCTGGTGTTGAGATGTATAAGAGATGTAGGTCAGTAAGCAAGTAATACGTACAGCAACACCACCCTGAACAAGCCCTATCTAATCTGATCTTGGAAGCTAAGCACGGTTGCTGCTGGTTAGTACTTGGATGGGAGACCACCTGGGGACACCAGGTGATGTAGGGTTTTTTTTTCGGTTTTTTTTCTCTCTTGTTCCTGCTTCCTTCAATGCTGGTGTTGAGATGTATAAGAGATGAAGGTCAGTAGGCAAGTGTCACGACCAGCACTCACCTGAGTCTGCGTGACGCATATGTGACACAGGGTCAACCACAAAGACAACCACCTGGTCTGTCTAAAATGATTAAATCCTTCCCTATCTATGCCACACACTAGCTTTGCGATACTAATTACCACCACCAAGGTTGTTTCGGATAAGAGCTGACACTCTTATTTAGGAAGCCTTCGGTTCTCCCTAGAATTAATCCAACACAATTTACTTTAATCAGAGTTCACTTAAACCACAAGGTTTGCACAGTTTCAATTAGGTAGCGTCTGGACCAAACTGTCGCGTGAATTCATAAGAACACAGAGACTAGAACTTATTAAGTGTAATTTAATATGGAAAATACATCCACAATGCTTAAGATAAAAAGATAATAAAATGACATACAAATAGAGTGCAATTGTTTCTTATAAAATAAAAAGGATAAAACACAGAATTGATACCTCACTTAGAATCAAGTTTGTGGTGCCGGGAGGAGCAGGAAAAAATGGAACCTCTTCAATTAAACTCCCTCAGAAGAAGAACCCAGGGTTACATTTTCAATACAGTTTTAAAGTCAAGCTACAGGGCCCCCCAGCCCCCTTCCCTGTGAGGTCAGAACCAACAGGATGGGAGAATGCAAATTAGGGTCTTATGACTTTGCTGTTTGAATACCTCTAAGTCAAGTTCTCTTTACACCGTCCTAACTTTTCAACAGTATGGTTTACGAACATGATTTTACCTTCACACAACAGGTCCTAAGTTTCCCTTCATCTGCATACCACACATGCCTCTGGTATGTATGATATTGGAGAAAATGATATGATCTTTTCCTGTGCCCTTATTCAGCTTGAATCTGTCATTAACATACAACCCAGTCTCTGCAGTCGGCCTGTCTGGGGCCTCCCAAACATGTGTGAGATTTCATTGTCTTGCAAGAGATCTCCTCAAAGGCATTCACATTTGCCATCCTGCCATAAATGGTATAAGGTGCTATCCTTATCTACCAGCCCCCCTGGGTGGTTTAACATCCACAAAACCCATTGATCTAACAGCTTCTAAGAGCACCAGGTCACACTATTTCTAGGAAGTAATACACAAACATATATTTGCAGATTTATGCCTAAACATTAGCTTGCACATGACACCTTCCCTTTTTAAGAGATGGCATGGGAATTGACTGACAGGTCATAGCCCAAGCCATCTCCCACAGATCCCACCAGGTTCAAATGGAATAGCTGATAGCTGGGCCTCAATAGGTTCTCTGGGGGGAGGGGTTAAGAAGGGCTTAACTATCTCAGACAGCTGGAACTTCTGGTCCTGCAATAGCTGTGGGCAAACCTCTGCATTCTTACCTACGCTCTCTGCACCTTTCACTGACTGTGTGTCTTTGTGGGTGCTGCTTGAGAGAACATCTCCCTCCCACAAGAACTCCTGTAAATGGGAACCCTTCAATCCTGGCACAGCGGAATACCTACGTCCACTCTGCCCTGCTTCCCCGTTACACAATTCCCCGTCTGTGGGATACACTATGTGATTCTGATCTGAGGGTCTAAGGAACAGGACACTCCGCTCCCCCTTAGACTCATCTATCTGGGGGTGTAGTGTAACAGGGAGTTTGGGTCCCTCATCTATTTCCTCTAAGCCATTAGATAGCTGGATAAGTGAGTGTGGGCTAGCAACTGACTCCCCTGTCTCTATAGGCAACTCAGAGGAATGGTCAGAACTCAGATGTAGATCTAAGTGGTGAACATTCGAACTACAGGTCCCAGCAGCAATGTAAGGATTGCTGTCCCTCGCTACTTCCCGTTGGTCAGGACTATGTGTCTCCCCCACATGCTCACCCGCTCTGTGTGCAGCTGATTCAGGCACAGAATATACATCTTCCCTCTGCCCTCCCTGCCAGTTACCTTGTACAACATCTTCTGAGCATATTACCTGGGTAGAAACATTGTCTTTCTCTAGCACAACAGAATTAATCACATGGTCATCTGTCCCTTTTCTAGAAAGCACATTATCTATACCAGTATTAATGCCCATATCTGCAATCACAGTATCCGCTGTCCCCATCCCAGGACAAGATGTCAGTGTAAAAACAGGTTTAGATTCTAACACAATACTGTTATTGGCATTATCCTCATTATTCGCATTAGGTACAATAATACATTCTCTTTCCTTGTCACCTCCTGGTGCCTGGGAAAAAACGTGGTTACTCTCAGCAGGTTCTGGTACTGTAACATGGGCGGCACTAAAATCATTACACACTTCAGGTATAATATGGCATTTCCGTTCCCTGTCACACCCTGCTGCCTGGGAACAAACGTTGGTATTCTCAGCTGATTCTAACACAGTGACATTAGCATCATTACCTACATCAGATATAATAAGACATTCCCTGTCCCTGTCACATCCTGGTTTACACATTTCCGGTGCAATTGAACAGACCTTTTCTTTGTCACCTCCTGCTACCTGGGAACAAACTTTGGTACTTTCAGTTGATTCTGACACAGTAACAGGGGTGGCATTGACATCGTCATTACAGACATACTGAGACAACATTCTTCCTAAATCTGTCCCCAGTAACACATCTATAGGCATATTATCTGAGACCCCGACATCCCTTATACCTCTTCCAGCACCCCAATCAAGGTAAACTTTGGCTACAGGTACCGTTAGGTGAATTCCACCCACCCCTTTCACAGAAATACATTTTCCTGGAATGAAGTCCTCTAACCCTACCAGTTCTGAATGAACTAATGTAACATCCGCACCAGTGTCTCTTAACCCCACAGTTACCTTGTCACCCACAGTGACTGTTTGTATGTTGTCCTTCCGGCCCCCTTCTGGTCCCGCAACACACAGGACAGCTGGTGAAGATTGCAGGGAAGGTACCCCCCCCAGCGGAGGGTGAACTGGTCTTCTTCTCTGGACAAGCGGTACTAATGTGCCCCACCTGGTTGCACACAAAACACCTGCGGGTGTCTCCCACAGCAGGCTTTGCCCCAACCCTCCCAAAAGATGAAGAAACAGTGGGTGATGGCGTTGAGGGGGGTGGCGTTGATCCTCCTGGCCGGCCCCCTTTCCAGGCCGACTGCCCTGGCACAAAAGTTCCTCTTTTAGCTGCAGGTGCCCGGGTGACAGTGTACTTGTCAGCCAGTCTAGCTGCTTCCGCAGATGATGTAGGATCACGATCCACTACCCATTCCTTCACATCAGCTGGGCACAAAGTCAGAAACTGCTCCTGGATCATCAAATCTTGCAGAGCATCAAAGGTGGTGATCTGTAGCCCTCCAACCCACTGTTTGAATGAAGCACACAGCTGGGCCACAAGTCCTGAATATGTGTCAGAGGCACTGCGTTTTAAATCTCTGAATTTCTGCCTATGCGCCTCTGGGGTGATGTTAAAGCGTTGCAACAGGGCACTTTTGATTGCCTCATAATTTCCGTCCATCTCAGGTGGAAGATCTGCAAAGGCTTCTAATGCTTTACCTCGCAAACCAGGGGTTAAATATTGTGCCCACTGATCTTTGGCCAGTCCATACTGTCTGCATGTCTTTTCAAAACCTCGCAAAAAAGTATCCAAATCCCCATCTTTTTCCAATACAGGGAAATTCTCAGGACGGGGTCTGCTAATACCAGCATCTCTGGTCTCTGGCTGGCGTTTGAGCTTCGCAAGCTCCAGCTCATATCTCCTCTCTGCCTCTCGCTTGGCAGATTCTCTTTCTGCCTGTCGCTCTGCTTGATCTGGTCTGTCTAAAATGATTAAATCCTTCCCTATCTATGCCACACACTAGCTTTGCGATACTAATTACCACCACCAAGGTTGTTTCGGATAAGAGCTGACACTCTTATTTAGGAAGCCTTCGGTTCTCCCTAGCATTAATCCAACACAATTTACTTTAATCAGAGTTCACTTAAACCACAAGGTTTGCACAGTTTCAATTAGGTAGCGTCTGGACCAAACTGTCGCGTGAATTCATAAGAACACAGAGACTAGAACTTATTAAGTGTAATTTAATATGGAAAATACATCCACAATGCTTAAGATAAAAAGATAATAAAATGACATACAAATAGAGTGCAATTGTTTCTTATAAAATAAAAAGGATAAAACACAGAATTGATACCTCACTTAGAATCAAGTTTGTGGTGCCGGGAGGAGCAGGAAAAAATGGAACCTCTTCAATTAAACTCCCTCAGAAGAAGAACCCAGGGTTACATTTTCAATACAGTTTTAAAGTCAAGCTACAGGGCCCCCCAGCCCCCTTCCCTGTGAGGTCAGAACCAACAGGATGGGAGAATGCAAATTAGGGTCTTATGACTTTGCTGTTTGAATACCTCTAAGTCAAGTTTTCTTTACACCGTCCTAACTTTTCAACAGTATGGTTTACGAACATGATTTTACCTTCACACAACAGGTCCTAAGTTTCCCTTCATCTGCATACCACACATGCCTCTGGTATGTATGATATTGGAGAAAATGATATGATCTTTTCCTGTGCCCTTATTCAGCTTGAATCTGTCATTAACATACAACCCAGTCTCTGCAGTCGGCCTGTCTGGGGCCTCCCAAACATGTGTGAGATTTCATTGTCTTGCAAGAGATCTCCTCAAAGGCATTCACATTTGCCATCCTGCCATAAATGGTATAAGGTGCTATCCTTATCTACCAGCCCCCCTGGGTGGTTTAACATCCACAAAACCCATTGATCTAACAGCTTCTAAGAGCACCAGGTCACACTATTTCTAGGAAGTAATACACAAACATATATTTGCAGATTTATGCCTAAACATTAGCTTGCACATGACAGCAAGCAATACCTACAGCCACACCACTGTGAACAAGCCCAATCTCGTCTGGTCTTGGAAGCTAAGGAGGGCCGGGCCTGGTTAGTACTTGGATGGGAGACCACATGGGAATACCAGGTGCTGTAGGTTGTTTTTTTTTATTTTATTTTCTCTCTTGTTCCTGCTTCCTTCAATGCTGGTGTTGAGATGTATAAGAGATGTACGTCAGTAGGCAAGCAATACCTACAGTAAACCACCCTGAACATGCCCAATCTGATCTGATCTTGGAAGCTAAGCAGGGCCGGGCCTGGTTAGTACTTGGATGGGAGACCACCTGGGAATACAAGGTGCTGTAGGTTTTTTTTTTCATTTTATTTTCTCCATTGTTCCTGCTTCCTTCAATGCTGGTGTTGAGATGTATAAGAGATGTAGGTCAGTAAGCAAGCAATACCTGCAGCCACACCACCCTGAACAAGTCCAATCTTGTCTGATCTTGGAAACTAAGCAGGGCTGGGCTTGGTTAGTACTTGGATGGGAGACCACATGGGAATAGCAGGTGCTGTAGGTTTTTTTTTTTTCATTTTATTTTCTCTCTTGTTCCTGATTCCGTCAATGCTGGTGTTCAGATGTATAAGAGATGTACGTCAGTAGGCAAGCAATACCTACAGTAAACCACCCTGAACATGCCCAATCTGATCTGATCTTGGAAACTAAGCAGAGCCGGGCCTTGTTAGTACTTGGATGGGAGACCACCCGGGAATACCAGGTGCTGTAGGTTTTTTTTTTCATTTTATTTTCTCCGTTGTTCCTGCTTCCTTCAATGCTGGTGTTGAGATGTATAAGAGATGTAGGTCAGTAGGCAAGAAATACCTGCAGCCACACCACCCTGAACAAGTCCAATCTTGTCTGATCTTGGAAACTAAGCAGGGCTGGGCTTGGTTAGTACTTGGATGGGAGACCACCTGGGAATACCATTTGCTGTAGGTATTTTTTTTGGTTTTTTTATCTCTCTTGTTCCTGCTTCCTTCAATACTAGTGTTGAGATGTAGGTCAGTAGGCAAGCAATACCTACAGCCTCCCCACCCTGAACAAGCCCAATCTCATCTGATCTTAGAAACTAAGCAGGCCAGGTCTGGTTAGTACTTGGATGGGAGACCACCTGGGAATACCAGGTGCTGTAGGTTGTTTTTTTTTGTTTGTTTTTCTCTCTTGTTCCTGCTTCCTTCAATGATGGTGTTGAGATGTATAAGAGATGTAGGTCAGTAGGCAAACAATACGTACAGTCAACCACCCTGAACATGCCCAATCTCATCTGATCTTGGAAGCTAAGCAGGGCCGGGCCTGATTAGTACTTGGATGGGAGACCACCTGGGAATACCAGGTGCTGTAGGTTTTTTTTTCTCTGTTGTTCCTGCTTCCTTCAATGCTGGTGTTGAGATGTATAAGAGATGTAGGTCAGTAAGCAAGCAAGCAATACCTACAGTCACACCACCCTGAAAAAGCCCAATCTCATATGATCTTGGAAGCTAAGAAGTGCCGGGCCTGATTAGTACTTGGATGGGAGACCACCTGGGAATACCAGGTGCTGTAGGTTTTTTTTTTTCTCTCTTGTTCCTGCTTCCTTCAATGCTGGTGTTAAGATGTATAAGAGATGTAGGTCAGTACGCAAGCAATAACTACAGTCACACCAACCTGAACAAGCCTAATCTTGGAAGCTAAGCAGGGCTGGGCCTGGTTAGTATACATGGATGGGAGACCACCTGGGAATACAAGGTCCTGTAGTTTTTTTTTCTCTGTTGTTCCTGCTTCCTTCAGTGCTGCTGTTGAGATGTATAAGAGATGTAGGTCAGTAGGCAAACAATACCTACAGCCACACCACCCTGAACAAGCCCTATCTCGTCTGATCTTGGAAGCTAAGCAGTGCTGGGCCTGCTTAGTACTTGGATGGGAGACCACCTGGGAATACCAGGTGGTGTAGGTTTTTTTTTTTTCGGTTTTTTTTCTCTCTTGTTCCTGCTTCCTTCAATGCTGGTGTTGAGATGTATAAGAGATGTAGGTCAGTAAGTAAGCAAGCAATACCTACAGCCACACCACCCTGAACAAGCCCTATCTAATCTGATCTTGGAAGCTAAGCAGGGTTGCTGCTGGTTAGTACTTGGATGGGAGACCACCTGGGGACACCAGGTAATGTAGGGTTTTTTTTTCTCTCTTGTTCCTGCTTCCTTCAATGCTGGTGTTGAGATGTATAAGAGATGTAGGTCAGTAGGCAAGCAATACCTACAGCTACACCACTGTGAACAAGCCAAATCTCGTCTGGTCTTGGAAGCTAAGGAGGGCCGGGCCTGGTTAGTACTTGGATGGGAGACCACCTGGGAATACCAGGTGCTGTAGGTTTTTTTTTTTTCGTTTTTTTTTCTCTCTTCTTCCTGCTTCCTTCAATGCTGGTGTTGAGATTAATAAGAGATGTAGGTCAGTAAACAAACAATACCTACAGCCACACCAACCTGAACAAGCCCAATCTCGTCTGATCTTGGAAGCTAAGCAGGGCTGGGCCTGGTTAGTACTTGGATGGGAGACCACCTGGGAATACAAGGTGCTGTAGGTTTTTTTTTTCTCTGTTGTTCCTGCTTCCTTCAATGCTGGTGTTGAGATGTATAAAAGATGTAGGTCAGTAGGCAAGCAATACCTACAGCCACACCACCCTGAACAAGCCCAATCAGTTCTGATCTTGGAAGCTAAGCAGGCTGAGCCTGGTTAGTACTTGGATGGGAGACCATCTGGGAATACCAGGTGATGTAGGTTTTTTTTTTTTTCATTTTTTTTTCTCTCTTGTTCCTGCTTCCTTCAATGCTGGTGTTGACATGTATAAGAGATGTAGGTCAGTAGGCAAGCAATACCTACAGCAACTCCACCCTGAATAAGACCAATCTCATCTGATTTTGGAAGCTTAGCAGGGCCAGGCCTTGTTAGTACATGGATGGGAGAGCACCTGGGAATTCCAGGTGCTGTAGGTTTTTTTTTTTCGTTTTTTTTTCTCTCTTGTTCCTGCTTCCATCAATGCTGGTGTTGAGATGTATAAGAGATGTAAGTCAGTCGGCAAGCAATACGTATAGTCACACCACCCTGAACAAGCCCAATTTCGTCTGATTTTCGAAGCTAAGCAGGACCGGGCCTGGTTAGTACTTGGATGGGAGACCACCTTGGAATACCAGGTGATGTAGGTTTTTTTTTCGTTTTTTTTTCTCTCTTCTTCCTGCTTCCTTCAATGCTGGTGTTGAGATGTATAAGAGATGTAGGTCAGTAGGCAAGCAATACCTACAGCCACACCACCCTAAACAAGCCCAATCTCGTCAAAACTTGGAAGCTAAGCAGGGCCGGCCTATTTAGTACTTGCATGGGAAACCACCTGGGAATACCAGGTGATGTAGGTTTTTTTTTCTTTTTTTTTTCTCTCTTGTTCCTGCTTCCTTCAATGCTGGTGTTCGGATGTATAAGAGATGTAGGTCAGTAGGCAAGCAATACCTACAGCCACACCACCCTGAACAAGCCCAATCTTGTCTGATCTTAAAAGCTAAGCAGGCCTGGCCTGGTTAATATTTGGAAGGGAGACCACCTGGGAATACCAGGTGCTGTAGGTTTTTTTTTCTTTTTTTTTTCTCTCTTCTTCCTGCTTCCTTCAATGCTGGTGTTGAGATGTGTAAGAGATGTAGGTCAGTAGGCAAGCAATACCTACAGCCACACCACCCTAAACAAGCCCAATCTCGTCAAAACTTGGAAGCTAAGCAGGGCCGGCCTATTTAGTACTTGCATGGGAAACCACCTGGGAATACCAGGTGATGTAGGTTTTTTTTTCTTTTTTTTTTCTCTCTTGTTCCTGCTTCCTTCAATGCTGGTGTTCGGATGTATAAGAGATGTAGGTCAGTAGGCAAGCAATACCTACAGCCACACAACCCTGAACAAGCCCAATCTTGTCTGATCTTAAAAGCTAAGCAGGCCTGGCCTGGTTAGTACTTGGATGGGAGACCACCTGGGAATACCAGGTGCTGTAGTTTTTTTTATGTTTTTTTTTCTCTCTTGTTTCTGCTTCCTTCAATGCCGGTGTTTAGATGTAGAAGAGATGTAGGTCAGTAAACAAGCAATACCTACAGTCAACCA
>JAVHZZ010000112.1:225000-230000 GCA_036250195.1 Mixophyes australis
TGGATGGGAGACCACCTGGGAATATCTGGTGCTGTAGGTTTTTTTTTCTCTCTTGTTTCTGCTTCCTTCAATGCTGGGGTTGAGATGTATAAGAGATGTAGGTCAGTAGGCAAGCAATACCTACAGCCACACCACACTGAACAAGCCCAATCTCATCTGATCTTGGAAACTAAGCAGGGCCGGGCCTGATTAGTACTTGGATGGTAGAACAACTAGGAATACCAGGTGCTGTAGGTTTTGTTTTTTCGTTTTTGTTTCTCTCTTGTTTCTGCTTCCTTCAATGCTGGTGTTGAGATGTATAAGGGATGTAGGTCAGTAAGCAAACAATACCTACAGTAAACCACCCTGAACATGCCCAATCTCATCTGATCTTGGAAGCTAAGCAGGGCCGGGCCTGATTAGTACTTGGATGGGAGACCACCTGGGAATACCAGGTGCTGTAGGTTGTTTTTTTTTTCTTTTTTTTTCTCTCTTGTTCCTGCTTCCTTCAATGCTGGTATTGAAATGTATAAGAGATGTAGGTCAGTAGGGAAGCAATACCTACAGCCACACCACCCTGAACAAGCCCAATCTTGTCTGATCTTGGAAGTTAAGCAGGGCTGGGCCTGGTTAGTACTTGGATGGGAGACCACCTGGGAATACAAGGTCCTGTAGGTTTTTTTTTTCTCTGTTGTTCCTGCTTCCTTCAATGCTGCTGTTGAGATGTATAAGAGATGTAGGTCAGTAAACAAGCAATACATACAGCCACACCACCCTGAAAAAGCCCAATCTCGTCTGATCTTGGAAGCTAAGCAGGGCCAGGCCTGGTTAGTACTTGGCTGGGAGACCACCTGGGAATACAAGGTGCTGTAGGTTTTTTTTTTCTCTGTTGTTCCTGCTTCCTTCAATGCTGGTGTTGAGATCTATAAGAGATGTAGGTCAGTATGCAAACAATATCTACAGCCACACCACCCTGAACAAGCCATATCTCATCTGATCTTGGAAGCTAAGCAGCGTCGGGCCTGGTTAGTACTTGGATGGAGACCACCTGGGAATACAAGGTGCTGTAGGTTTTTTTTTTCTCTCTTGTTCCTGCTTCCTTCAATGCTGGTGTTGAGATGTATAAGAGATGTAGGTCAGTAGGCAAGCAATACCTACAGCTACACCACTGTGAACAAGCCAAATCTCGTCTGGTCTTGGAAGCTAAGGAGGGCCGGGCCTGGTTAGTACTTGGATGGGAGACCACCTGGGAATACCAGGTGCTGTAGGTTTTTTTTTTTTCGTTTTTTTTTCTCTCTTCTTCCTGCTTCCTTCAATGCTGGTGTTGAGATTAATAAGAGATGTAGGTCAGTAAACAAACAATACCTACAGCCACACCACCCTGAACAAGCCATATCTCATCTGATCTTGGAAGCTAAGCAGCGTCGGGCCTGGTTAGTACTTGGATGGAGACCACCTGGGAATACAAGGTGCTGTAGGTTTTTTTTTTCTCTCTTGTTCCTGCTTCCTTCAATGCTGGTGTTGAGATGTATAAGAGATGTAGGTCAGTAAACAAGTAATACATACAGCCACACCACCCTGAACAAGCCCTATCTCATCTGATCTTGGAAGCTAAGCAGGGTCACAGCTGGTTAGTACTTGGATGATAGACCACCTGGGAATACAAGGTGCTGTAGGTTTTTTTTTACGCTTTTTTTTCTCTCTTGTTCCTGCTTGCTTCAATGCTGGTGTTGAGATGTATAAGAGATGTAGGGCAGCAAGCAAGCAATACCTACAGCCACACCACCCTAAACAAGCCCAATCTCGTCAAAACTTGGAAGCTAAGCAGGGCCGACCTATTTAGTACTTGCATGGGAAACCACCTGGGAATACCAGGTGATGTAGGTTTTTTTTTCTTTTTTTTTTCTCTCTTGTTCCTGCTTCCTTCAATGCTGGTGTTCGGATGTATAAGAGATGTAGGTCAGTAGGCAAGCAATACCTACAGCCACACCACCCTGAACAAGCCCAATCTTGTCTGATCTTAAAAGCTAAGCAGGCCTGGCCTGGTTAATATTTGGAAGGGAGACCACCTGGGAATACCAGGTGCTGTAGGTTTTTTTTTCTTTTTTTTTTCTCTCTTCTTCCTGCTTCCTTCAATGCTGGTGTTGAGATGTATAAGAGATGTAGGTCAGTAGGCAAGCAATACCTACAGCCACACCACCCTGAATAAGCCCAATATCATCTGATCTTGGAAGCTAAGCAGGGCTGGGCCTGGTTAGTACTTGGGTGGGAGACCACCTGGGAATACCAGGTGCTGTAGGTTTTTTTTTTTCGGTTTTTTTTCTCTCTTGTTCCTGCTTCCTTCAATGCTGGTGTTGACATGTATAAGAGATGTAGGTCAGTAGGCAAGCAATTCCTACAGCCACACCACCCTGAACAAGCCCAATCTGTTCTGATCTTGGAAGCTAAGCAGGCTGAGCCTGGTTAGTACTTGGATGGGAGACCATTTGGGAATACCAGGTGATGCAGGTTTTTTTTTTTTCATTTTTTTTTCTCTCTTGTTCCTGCTTCCTTCAATGCTGGTGTTCGGATGTATAAGAGATGTAGGTCAGTAGGCAAGCAATACCTACAGCCACACCACCCTGAACAAGCCCAATCTTGTCTGATATTAAAAGCTAAGCACACCAGGCCTGGTTAGTACTTGGATGGGAGACCACCTGGGAATACCAGGTGCTGTAGGTTTTTTTATGGGTTTTTTTCTCTCTTGTTTCTGCTTCCTTCAATGCCGGTGTTTAGATGTAGAAGAGATGTAGGTCAGTAAACAAGCAATACCTACAGTCAACCACCCTGAACATGCCCAATCTCATCTGATCTTGGACGCTAAGCAGGCTGAGCCTGGTTAGTACTTGGATGGGAGACCACCTGGGAATATCTGGTGCTGTAGGTTTTTTTTTCTCTCTTGTTTCTGCTTCCTTCAATGCTGGGGTTGAGATGTATAAGAGATGTAGGTCAGTAGGCAAGCAATACCTACAGCCACACCACACTGAACAAGCCCAATCTCATCTGATCTTGGAAGCTAAGCAGGGCCGGGCCTGATTAGTACTTGGATGGTAGAGCAACTAGGAATACCAGGTGCTGTAGGTTTTGTTTTTTCGTTTTTGTTTCTCTCTTGTTTCTGCTTCCTTCAATGCTGGTGTTGAGATGTATAAGGGATGTAGGTCAGTAGGCAAGCAATACCTACAGTAAACCACCCTGAACATGCCCAATCTCATCTGATCTTGGAAGCTAAGCAGGGCCGGGCCTGATTAGTACTTGGATGGGAGACCACCTGGGAATACCAGGTGCTGTAGGTTGTTTTTTTTTTCGTTTTTTTTTCTCTCTTGTTCCTGCTTCCTTCAATGCTGGTATTGAAATGTATAAGAGATGTAGGTCAGTAGGGAAGCAATACCTACAGCCACACCACCCTGAACAAGCCCAATCTTGTCTGAGCTTGGAAGTTAAGCAGGGCTGGGCCTGGTTAGTACTTGGATGGGAGACCACCTGGGAATACCATATGCTGTAGGTTTTTTTTTTTTTTCATTTTTTATTATCTCTTGTTCCTACTTCCTTCAATGCTAGTGTTGAGATGTAGGTCAGTAGGCAAGCAATACCTACAGTCAACCACCCTGAACATGCCCAATCTCACCTGATCTTGGAAGCTAAGAAGGGCCGGGCCTGATTAGTACTTGGATGGGAGACTACCTGGGAATACCAGGTGCTGTAGGTTTTTTTTTCCATTTTTTTTTCTCTCTTGTTCCTGCTTCCTTCAATGCTGGTGTTGACATGTATAAGAGATGTAGGTCAGTAGGCAAGCAATACCTACAGCCACACCACCCTGAACAAGCCCAATCTGTTCTGATCTTGGAAGCTAAGCAGGCTGAGCCTGGTTAGTACTTGGATGGGAGACCATTTGGGAATACCAGGTGATGCAGGTTTTTTTTTTTTTCATTTTTTTTTCTCTCTTGTTCCTGCTTCCTTCAATGCTGGTGTTCGGATGTATAAGAGATGTAGGTCAGTAGGCAAGCAATACCTACAGCCACACCACCCTGAACAAGCCCAATCTTGTCTGATATTAAAAGCTAAGCACGCCAGGCCTGGTTAGTACTTGGATGGGAGACCACCTGGGAATACCAGGTGCTGTAGGTTTTTTTATGGGTTTTTTTCTCTCTTGTTTCTGCTTCCTTCAATGCCGGTGTTTAGATGTAGAAGAGATGTAGGTCAGTAAACAAGCAATACCTACAGTCAACCACCCTGAACATGCCCAATCTCATCTGATCTTGGACGCTAAGCAGGCTGAGCCTGGTTAGTACTTGGATGGGAGACCACCTGGGAATATCTGGTGCTGTAGGTTTTTTTTTCTCTCTTGTTTCTGCTTCCTTCAATGCTGGGGTTGAGATGTATAAGAGATGTAGGTCAGTAGGCAAGCAATACCTACAGCCACACCACACTGAACAAGCCCAATCTCATCTGATCTTGGGAGCTAAGCAGGGCCGGGCCTGATTAGTACTTGGATGGTAGAACAACTAGGAATACCAGGTGCTGTAGGTTTTGTTTTTTCGTTTTTGTTTCTCTCTTGTTTCTGCTTCCTTCAATGCTGGTGTTGAGATGTATAAGGGATGTAGGTCAGTAGGCAAGCAATACTTACAGTAAACCACCCTGAACATGCCCAATCTCATCTGATCTTGGAAGCTAAGCAGGGCCGGGCCTGATTAGTACTTGGATGGGAGACCACCTGGGAATACCAGGTGCTGTAGGTTGTTTTTTTTTTCGTTTTTTTTTCTCTCTTGTTCCTGCTTCCTTCAATGCTGGTATTGAAATGTATAAGAGATGTAGGTCAGTAGGGAAGCAATACCTACAGCCACACCACCCTGAACAAGCCCAATCTTGTCTGATCTTGGAAGTTAAGCAGGGCTGGGCCTGGTTAGTACTTGGATGGGAGACCACCTGGGAATACCATATGCTGTAGGTTTGTTTTTTTTTTTCATTTTTTATTCTCTCTTGTT
>JAVHZZ010000112.1:232500-245000 GCA_036250195.1 Mixophyes australis
CTTTTTCAGGGTGGTGTGGCTGTATGTATTGCTTGTTTACTGACCTACATCTCTTATACATCTCAACAGCAGCATTGAAGGAAGCAGGAACAACAGAGAAAAAAAAAACCTACAGGACCTTGTATTCCCAGGTGGTCTCCCATTTAAATACTAACCAGGCCCAGCCCTGCTAAGCTTCCAAGATCAGGCTTGTTCAGGTTGGTGTGACTGTACGTATTGCTTGCGTAATGACCTACATCGCTTATACATCTCAACAATAGCATTGAAGGAAGCAGGAACAAGAGAGAAAAAAAAAATGGAAAAAAAAACCTACAGCACCTGGTATTCCCAGGTAGTCTCCCATCCAAGTACTAATCAGGCCCGGCCCTTCTTAGCTTCCAAGATCAGGTGAGATTGGGCATGTTCAGGGTGGTTGACTGTAGGTATTGCTTGCCTACTGACCTACATCTCAACACTAGCATTGAAGGAAGTAGGAACAAGAGAGAATAAAAAATGAAAAAAAAAAACAAACCTACAGCATATGGTATTCCCAGGTGGTCTCCCATCCAAGTACTAACCAGGCCCAGCCCTGCTTAACTTCCAAGATCAGACAAGATTGGGCTTGTTCAGGGTGGTGTGGCTGTAGGTATTGCTTCCCTACTGACCTACATCTCTTATACATTTCAATACCAGCATTGAAGGAAGCAGGAACAAGAGAGAAAAAAAAAACGAAAAAAAAAAACAACCTACAGCACCTGGTATTCCCAGGTGGTCTCCCATCCAAGTACTAATCAGGCCCGGCCCTGCTTAGCTTCCAAGATCAGATGAGATTGGGCATGTTCAGGGTGGTTTACTGTAGGTATTGCTTGCCTACTGACCTACATCCCTTATACATCTCAACACCAGCATTGAAGGAAGCAGAAACAAGAGAGAAACAAAAACGAAAAAACAAAACCTACAGCACCTGGTATTCCTAGTTGTTCTACCATCCAAGTACTAATCAGGCCCGGCCCTGCTTAGCTTCCAAGATCAGATGAGATTGGGCTTGTTCAGTGTGGTGTGGCTGTAGGTATTGCTTGCCTACTGACCTACATCTCTTATACATCTCAACCCCAGCATTGAAGGAAGCAGAAACAAGAGAGAAAAAAAAACCTACAGCACCAGATATTCCCAGGTGGTCTCCCATCCAAGTACTAACCAGGCTCAGCCTGCTTAGCGTCCAAGATCAGATGAGATTGGGCATGTTCAGGGTGGTTGACTGTAGGTATTGCTTGTTTACTGACCTACATCTCTTCTACATCTAAACACCGGCATTGAAGGAAGCAGAAACAAGAGAGAAAAAAAACCCATAAAAAAACCTACAGCACCTGGTATTCCCAGGTGGTCTCCCATCCAAGTACTAACCAGGCCTGGCATGCTTAGCTTTTAATATCAGACAAGATTGGGCTTGTTCAGGGTGGTGTGGCTGTAGGTATTGCTTGCCTACTGACCTACATCTCTTATACATCCGAACACCAGCATTGAAGGAAGCAGGAACAAGAGAGAAAAAAAAAATTAAAAAAAAAAAACCTGCATCACCTGGTATTCCCAAATGGTCTCCCATCCAAGTACTAACCAGGCTCAGCCTGCTTAGCTTCCAAGATCAGAACAGATTGGGCTTGTTCAGGGTGGTGTGGCTGTAGGTATTGCTTGCCTACTGACCTACATCTCTTATACATGTCAACACCAGCATTGAAGGAAGCAGGAACAAGAGAGAAAAAAAAAATGGAAAAAAAAAAACCTACAGCACCTGGTATTCCCAGGTAGTCTCCCATCCAAGTACTAATCAGGCCCGGCCCTTCTTAGCTTCCAAGATCAGGTGAGATTGGGCATGTTCAGGGTGGTTGACTGTAGGTATTGCTTGCCTACTGACCTACATCTCAACACTAGCATTGAAGGAAGTAGGAACAAGAGATAATAAAAAATGAAAAAAAAAAAAAAAACCTACAGCATATGGTATTCCCAGGTGGTCTCCCATCCAAGTACTAACCAGGCCCAGCCCTGCTTAACTTCCAAGATCAGACAAGATTGGGCTTGTTCAGGGTGGTGTGGCTGTAGGTATTGCTTCCCTACTGACCTACATCTCTTATACATTTCAATACCAGCATTGAAGGAAGCAGGAACAAGAGAGAAAAAAAAACGAAAAAAAAAACAACCTACAGCACCTGGTATTCCCAGGTGGTCTCCCATCCAAGTACTAATCAGGCCCGGCCCTGCTTAGCTTCCAAGATCAGATGAGATTGGGCATGTTCAGGGTGGTTTACTGTAGGTATTGCTTGCCTACTGACCTACATCCCTTATACATCTCAACACCAGCATTGAAGGAAGCAGAAACAAGAGAGAAACAAAAACGAAAAAACAAAACCTACAGCACCTGGTATTCCTAGTTGTTCTACCATCCAAGTACTAATCAGGCCCGGCCCTGCTTAGCTTCCAAGATCAGATGAGATTGGGCTTGTTCAGTGTGGTGTGGCTGTAGGTATTGCTTGCCTACTGACCTACATCTCTTATACATCTCAACCCCAGCATTGAAGGAAGCAGAAACAAGAGAGAAAAAAAAACCTACAGCACCAGATATTCCCAGGTGGTCTCCCATCCAAGTACTAACCAGGCTCAGCCTGCTTAGCGTCCAAGATCAGATGAGATTGGGCATGTTCAGGGTGGTTGACTGTAGGTATTGCTTGTTTACTGACCTACATCTCTTCTACATCTAAACACCGGCATTGAAGGAAGCAGAAACAAGAGAGAAAAAAACCCATAAAAAAACCTACAGCACCTGGTATTCCCAGGTGGTCTCCCATCCAAGTACTAACCAGGCCTGGCATGCTTAGCTTTTAATATCAGACAAGATTGGGCTTGTTCAGGGTGGTGTGGCTGTAGGTATTGCTTGCCTACTGACCTACATCTCTTATACATCCGAACACCAGCATTGAAGGAAGCAGGAACAAGAGAGAAAAAAAAATGAAAAAAAAAAAACCTGCATCACCTGGTATTCCCAAATGGTCTCCCATCCAAGTACTAACCAGGCTCAGCCTGCTTAGCTTCCAAGATCAGAACAGATTGGGCTTGTTCAGGGTGGTGTGGCTGTAGGTATTGCTTGCCTACTGACCTACATCTCTTATACAAGTCAACACCAGCATTGAAGGAAGCAGGAACAAGAGAGAAAAAAAAACCGAAAAAAAAAAACCTACAGCACCTGGTATTCCCAGGTGGTCTCCCACCCAAGTACTAACCAGGTTTAACCTGCTTAGCGTCCAAGATCAGATGAGATTGGGCATGTTCAGGGTGGTTGACTGTAGGTATTGCTTGTTTACTGACCTACATCTCTTCTACATCTAAACACCGGCATTGAAGGAAGCAGAAACAAGAGAGAAAAAAAAACATAAAAAAACCTACAGCACCTGGTATTCCCAGGTGGTCTCCCATCCAAGTACTAACCAGGCCAGGCCTGCTTAGCTTTTAAGATCAGACAAGATTGGGCTTGTTCAGGGTGGTGTGGCTGTAGGTATTGCTTGCCTACTGACCTACATCTCTTATACATCCGAACACCAGCATTGAAGGAAGCAGGAACAAGAGAGAAAAAAAAAAAGAAAAAAAAACCTACATCACCTGGTATTCCCAGGTGGTTTCCCATGCAAGTACTAAATAGGCCGGCCCTGCTTAGCTTCCAAGTTTTGACGAGATTGGGCTTGTTTAGGGTGGTGTGGCTGTAGCTATTGCTTGCCTACTGACCTACATCTCTTATACATCTCAACACCAGCATTGAAGGAAGCAGGAACAAGAGAGAAAAAAAAAAGAAAAAAAAACCTACATCACCTGGTATTCCCAGGTGGTTTCCCATCCAAGTACTAACCAGGCCCGGCCCTGCTTAGCTGCGAAAATCAGACAAAATTGGGCTTGTTCAGGGTGGTGTGGACTATACGTATTGCTTGCCGACTGACTTACATCTCTTATACATCTCAACACCAGCATTGATGGAAGCAGGAACAAGAGAGAAAAAAAAACGAAAAAAAAAAAAACCTACAGCACCTGCTATTCCCAGGTGGTCTCCCATCCAAGTACTAACCAGGCCCGGCCCTGCTTAACATCCAAGATCTGACAAGATTGGGCTTTTTCAGGGTGGTGTGGCTGTAGGTATTGCTTCCTTACTGACCTACATCTCTTATACATTTCAATACCAGCATTGAAGGAAGCAGGAACAAGAGAGAAAAAATTGAAGGAAGCAGGAACAAGAGAGAAAAAAAAATGAAAAAAAAAACCCTACAGCATCTGGTATTCCCAGGTGGTCTCCCATCCAAGTACTAACCAGGCCCAGCCCTACTTAGCTTCCAAGATCAGATGATATTGGGCTTATTCAGGGTGGTGTGGCTGTAGGTATTGCTTGCTTACTGACCTACATCTCTTATACACTGACCTACATCTCTTATACATCTCAACACCAGCATTGATGGAAGCAGGAACAAGAGAGAAAAAAAACCGAAAAAAAACAACCTACAGCACCTGGTATTCCCAGGTGCTCTCCCATCCAAGTACTAACAAGGCCTGGCCCTGCTAAGCTTCCAAAATCAGATGAGATTGGGCTTATTCAGGGTGGAGTTGCTGTAGCTATTGCTTGCCTACTGACCTACATCTCTTATACATCTCAACACCAGCATTGAAGGAAGCAGGAACAAGAGGGAAAAAAAAATGAAAAAAAAAAAACCCTACAGCACCTGGTATTCCCAGGTAGTCTCCCATCCAAGTAATAATCAAGCCCGGCCCTGCTTAGCTTCCAAGATCAGATGAGATTGGGCTTGGCTTGTTTAGGTTGGTGCGGCTGTAGGTATTCTTTGCTTTCTGACCTACATCTCTTATACATCCTAACACCAGCATTGAAGGAAGCAGGAACAACAGAGAAAAAAAAAACCTACAGCACCTTGTATTCCCAGGTGGTCTCCCCATCCAAGTACTAACCAGGCTCGGCTCTGCTTAGCTTCCAAGACCAGACGAGATTGGGCTTGGCTTGTTCAGGTTGGTGCGGCTGTAGGTATTCCTTGCTTTCTGACCTACATCTCTTATACATCTCAACACCAGCATTGAAGGAAGCAGGAACAAGAGAGAAAAAAAAAACCTACAGCACCTTGTATTCCCAGGTGGTCTCCCATCCAAGTACTAACCAGGCCCGACGCTGCTTAGCTTCCAAGATCAGATGAGATATGGCTTGTTCAGGGTGGTGTGGCTGTAGATATTGTTTGCCTACTGACCTACATCTCTTATAGATCTCAACACCAGCATTGAAGGAAGCAGGAACAACAGGGAAAAAAAAAAACCTACAGCACCTTGTATTCCAGGTGGTCTCCCAGCCAAGTACTAACCAGGCCTGGCCCTGCTTAGCTTCCAAGATCAGACGAGATTGGGCTTTTTCAGGGTGGTGTGGCTGTATGTATTGCTTGTTTACTGACCTACATCTCTTATACATCTCAACAGCAGCATTGAAGGAAGCAGAAACAACAGAGAAAAAAAAAAACCTACAGGACCTTGTATTTCCCAGGTGGTCTCCCATTTAAATACTAACCAGGCCCAGCCCTGCTAAGCTTCCAAGATCAGGCTTGTTCAGGTTGGTGTGACTGTACGTGTTGCTTGCGTAATGACCTACATCGCTTATACATCTCAACAATAGCATTGAAGGAAGCAGGAACAAGAGAGAAAAAAAAATGGAAAAAAAACCCTACAGCACCTGGTATTCCCAGGTAGTCTCCCATCCAAGTACTAATCAGGCCCGGCCCTTCTTAGCTTCCAAGATCAGGTGAGATTGGGCATGTTCAGGGTGGTTGACTGTAGGTATTGCTTACCTACTGACCTACATCTCAACACTAGCATTGAAGGAAGTAGGAACAAGAGAGAAAAAAAAATGAAAAAAACAAACAAACCTACAGCATATGGTATTCCCAGGTGGGTCTCCCATCCAAGTACTAACCAGGCCCAGCCCTGCTTAACTTCCAAGATCAGACAAGATTGGGCTTGTTCAGGGTGGTGTGGCTGTAGGTATTGCTTCCCTACTGACCTACATCTCTTATACATTTCAATACCAGCATTGAAGGAAGCAGGAACAAGAGAGAAAAAAAAACGAAAAAAAAAACAACCTACAGCACCTGGTATTCCCAGGTGGTCTCCCATCCAAGTACTAATCAGGCCCGGCCCTGCTTAGCTTCCAAGATCAGATGAGACTTGGGCATGTTCAGGGGTGGTTTACTGTAGGTATTGCTTGCCTACTGACCTACATCCCTTACTACATCTCAACACCAGCATTGAAGGAAGCAGAAACAAGAGAGAAACAAAACGAAAAAACAAAACCTACAGCACCTGGTATTAAGAGTTGGTTCTACCATCCAAGTACTAATCAGGCCCGGCCCTGCTTAGCTTCCAAGATCAGATGAGATTGGGCTTGTTCAGTGTGGTGTGGCTGTAGGTATTGCTTGCCTACTGACCTACATCTCTTATACATCTCAACCCCAGCATTGAAGGAAGCAGAAACAAGAGAGATAAAAAAAACCTACAGCACCAGATATTCCCAGGTGGTCTCCCATCCAAGTACTAACCAGGCTCAGCCTGCTTAGCGTCCAAGATCAGATGAGATTGGGCATGTTCAGGGTGGTTGACTGTAGGTATTGCTTGTTTACTGACCTACATCTCTTCTACATCTAAACACCGGCATTGAAGGGAAGCAGAAACAAGAGAGAAAAAAACCCCATAAAAAAACCTACAGCACCTGGTATTCCCAGGTGGTCTCCCATCCAAGTACTAACCAGGCCCAGCCCTGCTTAACTTCCAAGATCAGACAAGATTGGGCTTTTTTCAGGGTGGTGTGGCTGTAGGTATTGCTTCCCTACTGACTCTACATCTCTTATACATTTCAATACCAGCATTGAAGGAAGCAGGAACAAGAGAGAAAAAAAAACGAAAAAAAAAACAACCTACAGCACCTGGTATTCCCAGGTGGTCTCCCATCCAAGTACTAATCAGGCCCGGCCCTGCCTTAGCTTCCAAGATCAGATGAGATTGGGCATGTTCAGGGTGGTTTACTGTAGGTATTGCTTGCCTGCTGACCTACATCCCTTATACATCTCAACACCACTTACACAGCATGAGGAAGCAGAAACAAGAGAGAAAACAAAAAACGAAAAAACAAAACCTACAGCACCTGGTATTAAGAGTTGTTCTACCATCCAAGTACTAATCAGGCCCGGCCCTGCTTAGCTTCCAAGATCAGATGAGATTGGGCTTGTTCAGTGTGGTGTGGCTGTAGGTATGCTTGCCTACTGACCTACATCTCTTATACATCTCAACTCCCAGCATTGAAGGAAGCAGAAACAAGAGAGAGAAAAAAAACCTACAGCACCAGATATTCCCAGGTGGTCTCCCATCCAAGTACTAACCAGGCTCAGCCTGCTTAGCGTCCAAGATCAGATGAGATTGGGCATGTTCAGGGTGGTTGACTGTAGGTATTGCTTGTTTACTGACCTACATCTCTTCTACATCTAAACACCGGCATTGAAGGAAGCAGAAACAAGAGAGAAAAAAACCCATAAAAAAACCTACAGCACCTGGTATTCCCAGGTGGTCTCCCATCCAAGTACTAACCAGGCTTAACCTGCTTAGCGTCCAAGTTCAGATGAGATTGGGCATGTTCAGGGTGGTTGACTGTAGGTATTGCTTGTTTACTGACCTACATCTCTTCTACATCTAAACACCGGCATTGAAGGAAGCAGAAACAAGAGAGAAAAAAAAACATAAAAAAACCTACAGCACCTGGTATTCCCAGGTGGTCTCCCATCCAAGTACTAACCAGGCCAGGCCTGCTTAGCTTTTAAGATCAGACAAGATTGGGCTTGTTCAGGGTGGTGTGGCTGTAGGTATTGCTTGCCTACTGACCTACATCTCTTATACATCCGAACACCAGCATTGAAGGAAGCAGGAACAAGAGAGAAAAAAAAAAGAAAAAAAAACCTACATCACCTGGTATTCCCAGGTGGTTTCCCATGCAAGTACTAAATAGGCCGGCCCTGCTTAGCTTCCAAGTTTTGACGAGATTGGGCTTGTTTAGGGTGGTGTGGCTGTAGGTATTGCTTGCCTACTGACCTACATCTCTTATACATCTCAACACCAGCATTGAAGGAAGCAGGAAGAAGAGAGAAAAAAAAAAGAAAAAAAAACCTACAGCACCTGGTATTCCCAGGTGGTCTCCCTTCCAAATATTAACCAGGCCAGGCCTGCTTAGCTTTTAAGATCAGACAAGATTGGGCTTGTTCAGGGTGGTGTGGCTGTAGGTATTGCTTGCCTACTGACCTACATCTCTTATACATCCGAACACCAGCATTGAAGGAAGCAGGAACAAGAGAGAAAAAAAAAAAGAAAAAAAAACCTACATCACCTGGTATTCCCAGGTGGTTTCCCATGCAAGTACTAAATAGGTCGGCCCTGCTTAGCTTCCAAGTTTTGACGAGATTGGGCTTGTTTAGGGTGGTGTGGCTGTAGGTATTGCTTGCTTACTGCCCTACATCTCTTATACATCTCAACACCAGCATTGAAGCAAGCAGGAACAAGAGAGAAAAAAAAGCGTAAAAAAAAACCTACAGCACCTTGTATTCCCAGGTGGTCTATCATCCAAGTACTAACCAGCTGTGACCCTGCTTAGCTTCCAAGATCAGATGAGATAGGGCTTGTTCAGGGTGGTGTGGCTGTATGTATTACTTGTTTACTGACCTACATCTCTTATACATCTCAACACCAGCATTGAAGGAAGCAGGAACAAGAGAGAAAAAAAAAACCTACAGCACCTTGTATTCCCAGGTGGTCTCCCATCCAAGTACTAACCAGGCCCGACGCTGCTTAGCTTCCAAGATCAGATGAGATATGGCTTGTTCAGGGTGGTGTGGCTGTAGATATTGTTTGCCTACTGACCTACATCTCTTATAGATCTCAACACCAGCATTGAAGGAAGCAGGAACAACAGAGAAAAAAAAAACCTACAGCACCTTGTATTCCCAGGTGGTCTCCCAGCCAAGTACTAACCAGGCCTGGCCCTGCTTAGCTTCCAAGATCAGACGAGATTGGGCTTTTTCAGGGTGGTGTGGCTGTATGTATTGCTTGTTTACTGACCTACATCTCTTATACATCTCAACAGCAGCATTGAAGGAAGCAGGAACAACAGAGAAAAAAAAAACCTACAGGACCTTGTATTCCCAGGTGGTCTCCCATTTAAATACTAACCAGGCCCAGCCCTGCTAAGCTTCCAAGATCAGGCTTGTTCAGGTTGGTGTGACTGTACGTGTTGCTTGCGTAATGACCTACATCGCTTATACATCTCAACAATAGCATTGAAGGAAGCAGGAACAAGAGAGAAAAAAAAATGGAAAAAAAAACCTACAGCACCTGGTATTCCCAGGTAGTCTCCCATCCAAGTACTAATCAGGCCCGGCCCTTCTTAGCTTCCAAGATCAGGTGAGATTGGGCATGTTCAGGGTGGTTGACTGTAGGTATTGCTTACCTACTGACCTACATCTCAACACTAGCATTGAAGGAAGTAGGAACAAGAGAGAAAAAAAAATGAAAAAAACAAACAAACCTACAGCATATGGTATTCCCAGGTGGTCTCCCATCCAAGTACTAACCAGGCCCAGCCCTGCTTAACTTCAAAGATCAGACAAGATTGGGCTTGTTCAGGGTGGTGCGGCTGTAGGTATTGCTTCCCTACTGACCTACATCTCTTATACATTTCAATACCAGCATTGAAGGAAGCAGGAACAAGAGAGAAAAAAAAACGAAAAAAAAAACAACCTACAGCACCTGGTATTCCCAGGTGGTCTCCCATCCAAGTACTAATCAGGCCCGGCCCTGCTTAGCTTCCAAGATCAGATGAGATTGGGCATGTTCAGGGTGGTTTACTGTAGGTATTGCTTGCCTACTGACCTACATCCCTTATACATCTCAACACCAGCATTGAAGGAAGCAGAAACAAGAGAGAAACAAAAACGAAAAAACAAAACCTACAGCACCTGGTATTCCTAGTTGTTCTACCATCCAAGTACTAATCAGGCCCGAACCTGCTTAGCTTCCAAGATCAGAAGAGATTGGGCTTGTTCAGTGTGGTGTGGCTGTAGGTATTGCTTGCCTACTGACCTACATCTCTTATACATCTCAACCCCAGCATTGAGGGAAGCAGAAACAAGAGAGAAAAAAAAACCTACAGCACCAGATATTCCCAGGTGGTCTCCCATCCAAGTACTAACCAGGCTCAGCCTGCTTAGCGTCCAAGATCAGATGAGATTGGGCATGTTCAGGGTGGTTGACTGTAGGTATTGCTTGTTTACTGACCTACATCTCTTCTACATCTAAACACCGGCATTGAAGGAAGCAGAAACAAGAGAGAAAAAAACCCATAAAAAAACCTACAGCACCTGGTATTCCCAGGTGGTCTCCCATCCAAGTACTAACCAGGCTTAACCTGCTTAGCGTCCAAGATCAGATGAGATTGGGCATGTTCAGGGTGGTTGACTGTAGGTATTGCTTGTTTACTGACCTACATCTCTTCTACATCTAAACACCGGCATTGAAGGAAGCAGAAACAAGAGAGAAAAAAAAACATAAAAAAACCTACAGCACCTGGTATTCCCAGGTGGTCTCCCATCCAAGTACTAACCAGGCCAGGCCTGCTTAGCTTTTAAAATCAGACAAGATTGGGCTTGTTCAGGGTGGTGTGGCTGTAGGTATTGCTTGCCTACTGACCTACATCTCTTATACATCCGGACACCAGCATTGAAGGAAGCAGGAACAAGAGAGAAAAAAAAAAAGAAAAAAAAACCTACATCACCTGGTATTCCCAGGTGGTTTCCCATGCAAGTACTAAATAGGCCGGCCCTGCTTAGCTTCCAAGTTTTGACAAGATTGGGCTTGTTTAGGGTGGTGTGGCTGTAGGTATTGCTTGCCTACTGACCTACATCTCTTATACATCTCAACACCAGCATTGAAGGAAGCAGGAAGAAGAGAGAAAAAAAAAAGAAAAAAAAACCTACAGCACCTGGTATTCCCAGGTGGTCTCCATTCCAAATATTAACCAGGCCAGGCCTGCTTAGCTTTTAAGATCAGACAAGATTGGGCTTGTTCAGGGTGGTGTGGCTGTAGGTATTGCTTGCCTACTGACCTACATCTCTTATACATCCGAACACCAGCATTGAAGGAAGCAGGAACAAGAGAGAAAAAAAAAAGAAAAAAAAACCTACATCACCTGGTATTCCCAGGTGGTTTCCCATGCAAGTACTAAATAGGCCGGCCCTGCTTAGCTTCCAAGTTTTGACGAGATTGGGCTTGTTTAGGGTGGTGTGGCTGTAGGTATTGCTTGCCTACTGACCTACATCTCTTATACATCTCAACACCAGCATTGAAGGAAGCAGGAAGAAGAGAGAAAAAAAAAAGAAAAAAAAACCTACATCACCTGGTATTCCCAGGTGGTCTCCCATCCAAGTACTAACGAGGCCCGGCCCTGCTTAGCTTCGAAAATCAGACGAAATTGGGCTTGTTCAGGGTGGTGTGACTATACGTATTGCTTGCCGACTGACTTACATCTCTTATACATCTCAACACCAGCATTGATGGAAGCAGGAACAAGAGAGAAAAAAAAACGAAAAAAAAAAACCTACAGCACCTGGAATTCCCAGGTGCTCTCCCATGCATGTACTAACAAGGCCTGGCCCTGCTAAGCTTCCAAAATCAGATGAGATTGGTCTTATTCAGGGTGGAGTTGCTGTAGGTATTGCTTGCCTACTGACCTACATCTCTTATACATGTCAACACCAGCATTGAAGGAAGCAGGAACAAGAGAGAAAAAAAAATGAAAAAGAAAAAAACCTACATCACCTGGTATTCCCAGATGGTCTCCCATCCAAGTACTAACCAGGCTCAGCCTGCCTAGCTTCCAAGATCAGAACTGATTGGGCTTGTTCAGGGTGGTGTGGCTGTAAGTATTGCTTGCCTACTGACCTACATCTTTTATACATCTCAACACCAGCATTGAAGGAAGCAGGAACAACAGAGAAAAAAAAAACCTACAGCACCTTGTATTCCCAGGTGGTCTCCCATCCAAGTACTAACCAGGCCCAGCCCTGCTTAGCTTCCAAGATCAGACGAGATTGGGCTTGTTCAGGTTGGTGTGGCTGTAGGTATTGTTTGTTTACTGACCTACATCTCTTATTAATCTCAACACCAGCATTGAAGGAAGCAGGAACAAGAGAGAAAAAAAAACAAAAAAAAAAAAACCTACAGCACCTGGTATTCCCAGGTGGTCTCCCATCCAAGTACTAACCAGGCCCGGCCCTCCTTAGCTTCCAAGACCAGACGAGATTGGGCTTGTTCACAGTGGTGTAGCTGTAGGTATTGCTTGCCTACTGACCTACATCTCTTATACATCTCAACACCAGCATTGAAGGAAGCAGGAAGAAGAGAGAAAA
>JAVHZZ010000112.1:250000-257500 GCA_036250195.1 Mixophyes australis
CTCCCATCCAAGTACTAACCAGGCCCGGCCCTGCTTAGCTTCCAAGATCAGATCAGATTGGACATGTTCAGGGTGGTTTACTGTAGGTATTGCTTGCCTACTGACGTACATCTCTTATACATCTCAACACCAGCATTGAAGGAAGCAGGAACAAGAGAGAAAATAAAATAAAAAAAAAACAACCTACAGCACCTGGTATTCCCATGTGGTCTCCCATCCAAGTACTAACCAGGCCCGGCCCTCCTTAGCTTCCAAGACCAGACGAGATTGGGCTTGTTCACAGTGGTGTGGCTGTAGGTATTGCTTGCCTACTGACCTACATCTCTTATACATCTCAACACCAGCATTGAAGGAAGCAGGAACAAGAGAGAAAAAAAAACGAAAGAAAAACCCTACATCACCTGGTGTCCCCAGGTGGTCTCCCATCCAAGTACTAACCAGCAGCAACCGTGCTTAGCTTCCAAGATCAGATTAGATAGGGCTTGTTCAGGGTGGTGTTGCTGTACGTATTACTTGCTTACTGACCTACATCTCTTATACATCTCAACACCAGCATTGAAGGAAGCAGGAACAAGAGAGAAAAAAAAAACCTACAGCACCTTGTATTCCCAGGTGGTCTCCCATCCAAGTACTAACCAGGCCTGGCGCTGCTTATCTTCCAAGATCAGATGAGATTGGGCTTTTTCAGGGTAGTGTGGCTGTAGGTATTGCTTGCTTACTTACTGACCTACATCTCTTATACATCTCAACACCAGCATTGAAGGAAGCAGGAACAAGAGAGAAAAAAAACCGAAAAAAAAAAAACCTACACCACCTGGTATTCCCAGGTGGTCTCCCATCCAAGTACTAAGCAGGCCCAGCACTGCTTAGATTCCAAGATCAGACGAGATAGGGCTTGTTCAGGGTGGTGTGGCTGTAGGTATTGTTTGCCTACTGACCTACATCTCTTATACATCTCAACAGCAGCACTGAAGGAAGCAGGAACAACAGAGAAAAAAAAACTACAGGACCTTGTATTCCCAGGTGGTCTCCCATCCAAGTACTAACCAGGCCCAGCCCACCTTCCAAGATTAGGCTTGTTCAGGTTGGTGTGACTGTAGTTATTGCTTGCGTACTGACCTACATCTCTTATACATCTCAACACCAGCATTGAAGGAAGCAGGAACAACAGAGAAAAAAAAACCTACAGCACCTGGTATTCCCATGTGGTCTCCCATCCAAGTACTAACCAAGCCCAGCCCTGCTTAGTTTCCAAGATCAGACAAGATTGGACTTGTTCAGGGTGGTGTGGCTGCAGGTATTGCTTGCCTACTGACCTACATCTCTTATACATCTCAACACCAGCATTGAAGGAAGCAGGAACAACGGAGAAAATAAAATGAAAAAAAAAACCTACAGCACCTGGTATTCCCAGGTGGTCTCCCATCCAAGTACTAACAAACCCGGCCCTGCTTAGCTTCCAAGATCAGATCAGATTGGGCATGTTCAGGGTGGTTTACTGTAAGTATTGCTTGCCTACTGACGTACATCTCTTATACATCTGAACACCAGCATTGAAGGAAGCAGGAACAAGAGAGAAAATAAAATAAAAAAAAACAACCTACAACACCTGGTATTCCCATGTGGTCTCCCATCCAAGTACTAACCAAGCCCAGCCCTGCTTAGTTTTAAAGATCAGACAAGATTGGACTTGTTCAGGGTGGTGTGGCTGCAGGTATTGCTTGCCTAATGACCTACATCTCTTATACATCTCAACACCAGCATTGAAGGAAGCAGGAACAACGGAGAAAATAAAATGAAAAAAAAAACCTACAGCACCTGGTATTCCCAGGTGGTCTCCCATCCAAGTACTAACCAGGCCCGGCCCTGCTTAGCTTCCAAGATCAGATCAGATTGGGCATGTTCAGGGTGGTTTACTGTAGGTATTGCTTGCCTACTGACGTACATCTCTTATACATCTCAACACCAGCATTGAAGGAAGCAGGAACAAGAGAGAAAATAAAATAAAAAAAAACAACCTACAGCACCTGGTATTCCCATGTGGTCTCCCATCCAAGTACTAACCAGGCCCGGCCCTCCTTAGCTTCAAAGATCAGACGAGATTGGGCTTGTTCAGGGTGGTGTGGCTGTAGGTATTGCTTGCCTACTGACCTACATCTCTTATACATCTCAACACCAGCATTGAAGGAAGCAGGAACAACAGAGAAAAAAAAACCCTACAGCACCTTGTATTTCCAGGTGGTCTACCATCCAAGTACTAACCAGGCCCTGCTTAACTTCCAAAATCAGACGAGATTAAGCTTGTTCAGGGTGGTGTGGCTGTACATATTGCTTGCCTACTGACCTACATCTCTTATACATCTCAACACCAGCATTGAAGGAAGCAGGAACAAGAGAGAAAAAAAAATGAAAAAACAAACAAACCTACAGCACCTTGTAATCTCAGGTGGTCTCCCATCCAAGTACTAACAAGGCCTGGCCCTGCTAAGCTGCCAAAATCAGATGAGATTGGGCTTATTAAGGGTGGAGTTGCTGTAGGTATTGCTTGCCTACTGACCTACATCTCTTAAACATCTCAACAAAAGAATTGAAGGAAGCAGGAACAAGAGAGAAAATAAAATGAAAAAAAAAAGCTACAGCACCTGGTATTCCCAGGTGGTCTCCCATCCAAGTACTAACCAGGCCGAGGCCTCCTTAGCTTCCAAAATCAGACGAGATTGGGTTTGTTCAGGCTGGTTTACTGTAGGTATTGCTTGCATACTGACTTACATCTCTTATACATCTCAACACCAGCATTGAAGGAAGCAGGAACAAGAGAGAAAAAAAAAATGAAAAAAAAAACCTACAGGACCTGGTATTCCCAGGTGGTCTCCCATCCAAGTACTAACCAGGCGCGGCCCTCCTTAGCTTCCAAGATCAGACGAGATTGGGCTTGTTCACAGTGGTGTGGCTGTAGGTATTGCTTGTCTACTGACCTACATCTCTTATACATCTCAACACCAGCATTGAAGGAAGCAGGAACAAGAGAGAAAAAAAAACGAAAAAAAAACCCTACATCACCTGGTGTCCCCAGGTGGTCTCCCATCCAAGTACTAGCCAGCAGCAACCCTGCTTAGCTTCCAAGATCAGATTAGATAGGGCTTGTTCAGGGTGGTGTTGCTGTACGTATTACTTGCTTACTGACCTACATCTCTTATACATCTCAACACCAGCATTGAAGGAAGCAGGAACAAGAGAGAAAAAAAACCGAAAAAAAAAAAAAACCTACACCACCTGGTATTCCCAGGTGGTCTCCCATCCAAGTACTAAGCAGGCCCAGCACTGCTTAGCTTCCAAGATCAGACAAGATAGGGCTTGTTCAGGGTGGTTGACTTTAGGTATTGCTTGTTTACTGACCTACATCTCTTCTACATCTAAACACCGGCATTGAAGGAAGCAGAAACAAGAGAGAAAAAAACCCATAAAAAAACCTACAGCACCTGGTATTCCCAGGTGGTCTCCCATCCAAGTACTAACCAGGCTTAACCTGCTTAGCGTCCAAGATCAGATGAGATTGGGCATGTTCAGGGTGGTTGACTGTAGGTATTGCTTGTTTACTGACCTACATCTCTTCTACATCTAAACACCGGCATTGAAGGAAGCAGAAACAAGAGAGAAAAAAAAACATAAAAAAACCTACAGCACCTGGTATTCCCAGGTGGTCTCCCATCCAAGTACTAACCAGGCCAGGCCTGCTTAGCTTTTAAGATCAGACAAGATTGGGCTTGTTCAGGGTGGTGTGGCTGTAGGTATTGCTTGCCTACTGACCTACATCTCTTATACATCCGGACACCAGCATTGAAGGAAGCAGGAACAAGAGAGAAAAAAAAAAGAAAAAAAAACCTACATCACCTGGTATTCCCAGGTGGTTTCCCATGCAAGTACTAAATAGGCCGGCCCTGCTTAGCTTCCAAGTTTTGACGAGATTGGGCTTGTTTAGGGTGGTGTGGCTGTAGGTATTGCTTGCCTACTGACCTACATCTCTTATACATCTCAACACCAGCATTGAAGGAAGCAGGAAGAAGAGAGAAAAAAAAAAGAAAAAAAAACCTACAGCACCTGGTATTCCCAGGTGGTCTCCATTCCAAATATTAACCAGGCCAGGCCTGCTTAGCTTTTAAGATCAGACAAGATTGGGCTTGTTCAGGGTGGTGTGGCTGTAGGTATTGCTTGCCTACTGACCTACATCTCTTATACATCCGAACACCAGCATTGAAGGAAGCAGGAACAAGAGAGAAAAAAAAAAGAAACAAAAACCTACATCACCTGGTATTCCCAGGTGGTTTCCCATGCAAGTACTAAATAGGCCGGCCCTGCTTAGCTTCCAAGTTTTGACGAGATTGGGCTTGTTTAGGGTGGTGTGGCTGTAGGTATTGCTTGCCTACTGACCTACATCTCTTATACATCTCAACACCAGCATTGAAGGAAGCAGGAAGAAGAGAGAAAAAAAAAAGAAAAAAAAAACCTACATCACCTGGTATTCCCAGGTGGTCTCCCATCCAAGTACTAACCAGGCCCGGCCCTGCTTAGCTTCGAAAATCAGACGAAATTGGGCTTGTTCAGGGTGGTGTGACTATACGTATTGCTTGCCGACTGACTTACATCTCTTATACATCTCAACACCAGCATTGATGGAAGCAGGAACAAGAGAGAAAAAAAAACGAAAAAAAAAAAACCTACAGCACCTGCTATTCCCAGGTGGTCTCCCATCCATGTACTAACAAGGCCTGGCCCTGCTAAGCTTCCAAAATCAGATGAGATTGGTCTTATTCAGGGTGGAGTTGCTGTAGGTATTGCTTGCCTACTGACCTACATCTCTTATACATGTCAACACCAGCATTGAAGGAAGCAGGAACAAGAGAGAAAAAAAAATGAAAAAGAAAAAAACCTACATCACCTGGTATTCCCAGATGGTCTCCCATCCAAGTACTAACCAGGCTTAGCCTGCTTAGCTTCCAAGATCAGAACTGATTGGGCTTGTTCAGGGTGGTGTGGCTGTAGGTGTTGTTTGCCTACTGACCTACATCTCTTATACATCTCAACAGCATCACTGAAGGAAGCAGGAATAACAGAGAAAAAAAAACTACAGGACCTTGCATTCCCAGGTGGTCTCCCATCCAAGTACTAACCAGGCCCAGCCCTGCTTAGCTTCCAAGATTAGGCTTGTTTAGGTTGGTGTGACTGTAGTTATTGCTTGCGTACTGACCTACATCTCTTATACATCTTAACACCAGCATTGAAGGAAGCAGGAACAAGAGAGAAAAAAAAAAACCTACAGCACCTGGTATTCCCAGGTGGTCTCCCATCCAAGTACTAAGCAGGCCCAGCACTGCTTAGCTTCCAAGATCAGACAAGATAGGGCTTGTTCAGGGTGGTTGACTGTAGGTATTGCTTGTTTACTGACCTACATCTCTTCTACATCTAAACACCGGCATTGAAGGAAGCAGAAACAAGAGAGAAAAAAACCCATAAAAAAACCTACAGCACCTGGTATTCCCAGGTGGTCTCCCATCCAAGTACTAACCAGGCTTAACCTGCTTAGCGTCCAAGATCAGATGAGATTGGGCATGTTCAGGGTGGTTGACTGTAGGTATTGCTTGTTTATTGACCTACATCTCTTCTACATCTAAACACCGGCATTGAAGGAAGCAGAAACAAGAGAGAAAAAAAAACATAAAAAATCCTACAGCACCTGGTATTCCCAGGTGGTCTCCCATCCAAGTACTAACCAGGCCAGGCCTGCTTAGCTTTTAAGATCAGACAAGATTGGGCTTGTTCAGGGTGGTGTGGCTGTAGGTATTGCTTGCCTACTGACCTACATCTCTTATACATCCGGACACCAGCATTGAAGGAAGCAGGAACAAGAGAGAAAAAAAAAAGAAAAAAAAACCTACATCACCTGGTATTCCCAGGTGGTTTCCCATGCAAGTACTAAATAGGCCGGCCCTGCTTAGCTTCCAAGTTTTGACGAGATTGGGCTTGTTTAGGGTGGTGTGGCTGTAGGTATTGCTTGCCTACTGACCTACATCTCTTATACATCTCAACACCAGCATTGAAGGAAGCAGGAAGAAGAGAGAAAAAAAAAAGAAAAAAAAACCTACAGCACCTGGTATTCCCAGGTGGTCTCCCATCCAAGTACTAACCAGGCCCAGCCCTGCTTAGCTTCCAAGATTAGGCTTGTTCAGGTTGGTGTGACTGTAGTTATTGCTTGCGTACTGACCTACATCTCTTATACATCTTAACACCAGCATTGAAGGAAGCAGGAACAAGAGAGAAAAAAAAAAAACCTACAGCACCTGGTATTCCCAGGTGGTCTCCCATCCAAGTACTAATCAGGCCCGGCACTTCTTAGCTTCCAAGATCAGATGAGATTGGGCTTTTTCAGGGTGGTGTGACTGTAGGTATTGCTTGCTTGCTTGCTTACTGACTGACCTACATCTCTTATACATTTCAACACCAGCATTGAAGGAAGCAGGAACAACAGAGAAAAAAAAAACCTACAGCACCTGGTATTCCCAGGTGGTCTCCCATCCAAGTACTAATCAGGCCCGGCCCTGCTTAGCTTCCAAGATCAGATGAGATTGGGCATGTTCAGGGTGGTTGACTGTACGTATTGTTTGCCTACTGACCTACATCTCTTATACATCTCAACACCATCATTGAAGGAAGCAGGAACAAGAGAGAAAAACAAACAAAAAAAAAAAACCTACAGCACCTGGTATTCCCAGGTGGTCTCCCATCCAAGTACTAACCACACCCAGCCTGCTTAGTTTCTAAGATCAGATGAGATTGGGCTTGTTCAGGGTGGGGAGGCTGTAGGTATTGCTTGCCTACTGACCTACATCTCAACACCAGCATTGAAGGAAGCAGGAACAACGGAGAAAATAAAATGAAAAAAAAAACCTACAGCACCTGGTATTCCCAGGTGGTCTCCCATCCAAGTACTAACCAGTCCCTGCCCTGCTTAGCTTCCAAGATCAGATCAGATTGGGCATGTTCAGGGTGGTTTACTGTAGGTATTGCTTGCCTACTGACGTACATCTCTTATACATCTCAACACCAGCATTGAAGGAAGCAGGAACAAGAGAGAAAATAAAATAAAAAAAAACAACCTACAGCACCTGGTATTCCCATGTGGTCTCCCATCCAAGTACTAACCAGGCCCGGCCCTCCTTAGCTTCAAAGATCAGACGAGATAGGGCTTGTTCAGGGTAGTGTGGCTGTAGGTATTGCTTGCTTACTGACCTACATCTCTTATACATCTCAACACCAGCATTGAAGGAAGCAGGAACAAGCGAGAAAAAAACCCGAAAATAAAACCTACATCACCTGATGTTCCCAGGTGTTCTCCCATCCAAGTACTAACCAGGCCCGACCCTGCTTAGCTTCCAAGTTTAGACGAGATAGGGCTTGTTCAGGGTGGTGTGGCTGTACGTATCACTTGCTTACTGACCTACATCT
>JAVHZZ010000112.1:265000-285000 GCA_036250195.1 Mixophyes australis
CCATCCAAGTACTAACCAGCAGCAACCGTGCTTAGCTTCCAAGATCAGATTAGATAGGGCTTGTTCAGGGTGGTGTTGCTGTACGTATTACTTGCTTACTGACCTACATCTCTTATACATCTCAACACCAGCATTGAAGGAAGCAGGAACAAGAGAGAAAAAAAAAACCTACAGCACCTTGTATTCCCAGCTGGTCTCCCATCCAAGTACTAACCAGGCCTGGCGCTGCTTATCTTCCAAGATCAGATGAGATTGGGCTTTTTCAGGGTAGTGTGGCTGTAGGTATTGCTTGCTTACTTACTGACCTACATCTCTTATACATCTCAACACCAGCATTGAAGGAAGCAGGAACAAGAGAGAAAAAAAACCGAAAAAAAACAAACCTACACCACCTGGTATTCCCAGGTGGTCTCCCATCCAAGTACTAAGCAGGCCCAGCACTGCTTAGCTTCCAAGATCAGATGAGATAGGGCTTGTTCAGGGTGGTGTGGCTGTAGGTATTCTTTGCCTTCTGACCTACATCTCTTATACATCTCAACAGCAGCACTAAAGGAAGCAGGAACAACAGAGAAAAAAAAACTACAGGACCTTGTATTCCCAGGTGGTCTCCCATCCAAATACTAACCAGGCCCAGCCCTGCTTAGCTTCCAAGATTAGGCTTGTTCAGGTTGGTGTGACTGTAGTTATTGCTTGCGTACTGACCTACATCTCTTATACATCTTAACACCAGCATTGAAGGAAGCAGGAACAAGAGAGAAAAAAAAAACCTACAGCACCTGGTATTCCCAGGTGGTCTCCCATCCAAGTACTAATCAGGCCCGGCACTTCTTAGCTTCCAAGATCAGATGAGATTGGGCATGTTCAGGGTGGTTGACTGTAGGTATTGCTTGCCTACTGACCTACATCTCAACACTAGCATTGAAGGAAGTCGGAACAAGAGAGAAAAAAAAACGAAAAAAAAAAAAAACCTACAGCATATGGTATTCCCAGGTGGTCTCCCATCCAAGTACTAAGCAGACCCAGCCCTGCTTAACTTCCAAGATCTGACAAGATTGGGCTTGTTCAGGGTGGTGAGGCTGTAGGTATTGCTTGCCTACTGACCTACATCTCTTATACATCTCAACAACAGCATTGAAGGAAGCAGGAACAAGAGAAAAAAAAAAAAGAAAAAAAAAAAACCTACAGCACCTGGTATTCCCAGGTGGTCTACCATCCAAGTACTAACGAGGCCCAGCCCTCCTTAGCTTCCAAGATCAGACGAGATTGGCTTGTTCAGGGTGGTGTGGCTGTAGGTATTGCATGCCTACTGACCTACATCTCTTATACATCTCAACAACAGCATTGAAGGAAGCAGGAACTAGAGAGAAAAAAAACCAAAAAAAAAAAAACCTACAGTACCTTGTATTCCCAGGTGGTCTCCCATCCAAGTACTAACCAGGTCTGGCCCTGCTTAGCTTCCAAGATCAGATGATATTGGGCTTATTCAGGGTGTTGTGGCTGTAGGTATTGCTTGCTTACTGACCTACATCTCTTATACATCTCAACACCAGCATTGAAGGAAGCAGGAACAAGAGAGAAAAAAAAAACCTACAGCACCTTGTATTTCCAGGTGGTCTACCATCCAAGTACTAACCATGCCCTGCTTAGCTTCCAAAATCAGACGAGATTAAGTTTGTTCAGGGTGGTGTGGCTGTACATATTGATTGCTTACTGACCTACATCTCTTATACATCTCAACACCAGCATTGATGGAAGCAGGAACAAGAGAGAAAAAAAAAACCCGAAAAAAAAAACAACCTACAGCACTTGGTATTTCCAGGTGGTCTCCCATCCAAGTACTAATCAGCCCTGACGCTGCTTAGCTTCCAAGATCAGATGAGATAGGGCTTGTTCAGGGTGGTGTGGCTGTAGATATTGTTTGCTTACTGACCTACATCTCTGATACATCTCAACACCATCATTGAAGGAAGCAGGAACAACAGAGAAAAAAAAAACCTACAGCACCTGGTATTCCCAGGTGGTCTCCCATCCAAGTACTAACCAGGCCCAGCCCTCCTTAGCTTCCAAGATCAGACGAGATTGGGCTTCTTCATGGTGGTGTGGCTGTAGGTATTGCTTGCCTACTTACCTACATCTCTTATACATCTCAACACCAGCATTGAAGGAAGCAGGAACAAGAGAGAAAAAAAAGCGAAAAAAAAACCCTACATCACCTGGGGTTCCCAGGTGGTCTCCCATCCAAGTACTAACCAGCAGCAACCCTGCTTAGCTTCCAAGATCAGATTAGATTGGGCTTGTTCAGGGTGGTGTTGCTGTACATATTACTTGCTTACTGACCTACATCTCTTATACATCTCAACACCAGCATCGAAGGAAGCAGGAACAAGAGAGAAAAAAAAAACCTACAGCACCTTGTATTCCCAGGTGGTCTCCCATCCAAGTACTAACCAGGCCTGGCGCTGCTTATCTTCCAAGATCAGATGAGATTGGGCTTTTTCAGTGTAGTGTGGCTGTAGGTATTGCTTGCTTACTTACTGACCTACATCTCTTATACATCTCAACACCAGCATTGAAGGAAGCAGGAACAAGAGAGAAAAAAAAACGAAAAAAAAACCCTACATCACCTGGTGTTCCCAGGTGGTCTCCCATCCAAGTACTAACCAGCAGCAACCCTGCATAGCTTCCAAGATCAGATTAGATAGGGCTTGTTCAGGGTGGTGTTGCTGTACATATTACTTGCTAACTGACCTACATCTCTTATACATCCCAACACCAGCATTGAAGGAAGCAGGAACAAGAGAGAAAAAAAAACCCTACAGCACCTTGTATTCCCAGGTGGTCTCCCATCCAAGTACTAACCAGGCCTGGCCCTGCTTATCTTCCAAGATCAGATGAGATTGGGCTTTTTCAGCGTAGTGTGGCTGTAGGTAGTGCTTGTTTACTTACTGACCTACATCTCTTATAGATCTCAACACCAGCATTGAAGGAAGCAGGAACAACAGAGAAAAAAAACACCTACAGCACCTGGTATTCCCAGGTGGTCTCCCATCTAAGTAGTAACAAGGCCTGGCCCTGCATAGCTTCCAAGATCAGACGAGATTGGGCTTGTTCAGGTTTGTGTGGCTGTTGGTATTGTTTGCTTACTGACCTACATCTCTTATACATCTCAACACCAGCATTGAAGGAAGCAGGAACAAGAGAGAAAAAAAAACCGAAAAAAAAAAACCTACAGCACCTGCTATTCCCAGGTGGTCTCCCATCCAAGTACTAACCAGGCCCAGCCCTGCTTAGCTTCCAAAATCAAACGAGATTGGGCTTGTTTAGGGTGGTGTGACTGTACGTATTGCTTGCCTACTGACCTACATCTCTTATACATCTCAACACCAGCATTGATGGAAGCAGGAAGAAGAGAGGAAAAAAAACGAAAAAAAAAAAACCTACAGCACCTGGTATTCCCAGGTGGTCTCCCATCCAAGTACTAACCAGGCCCGACCCTGCTTAGCTTCCAAGATCAGACGAGATAGGGCTTGTTCAGGGTGGTGTGGCTGTAGGTATTGTTTGCCTACTGACCTACATCTCTTATACATCTCAACAGCAGCGTTGAAGGAAGCAGGAACAACAGAGAAAAAAAAAACCTACAGGACCTTGTATTCCCAGGGGGTCTCCCATCCAAGTACTAACCAGGCCCAGCCCTGCTTAGCTTCCAAGATTAGGCTTGTTCAGGTTAATGTGACTGTAGGTATTGCTGGTGTACTGACCTACATCTCTTATACATCTCAACACCAGCATTGAAGGAAGCAGGAACAAGAGAGAAAAAAAAAACCTACAGCACCTGGTATTCCCAGGTGGTCTCCCATCCAAGCACTAATCAGGCCCGGCCCTTCTTAGCTTCCAAGATCAGATGAGATTGGGCATGTTCAGGGTGGTATAATGTAGGTATTGCTTGCCTACTGACCTACATCTCAACACTAGCATTGAAGGAAGTAGGAACAAGAGAGAAAAAAAAACGAAAAAAAACAAAAACCTACAGCATATGGTATTCCCAGGTGGTCTCCCATCCAAGTACTAACCAGGCCCAGCCCTGCTTAACTTCCAAGATCTGACAAGATTGGGCTTGTTCAGGGTTGTGTGGCTGTAGGTATTGCTTCCATACTGACCTACATCTCTTATACATTTTAATACCAGCATTGAAGGAAGCAGGAACAAGAGAGAAAAAAAAAAACCTACAGCACCTGGTATTCCCAGGTGGTCTCCCATCCAAGTACTAATCAGGCTTGGCCCTGCTTAGCTTCCAAGAGCAGATGAGATTGGGCATGTTCAGGGTGGTTTACTGTAGGTATTGCTTGCCTACTGACCTACATCTCTTATACATCTCAACACCAGCATTGAAGGAAGCAGGAACAAGAGAGAAAAACAAACAAAAAAAAAAAAACCTACAGCACCTGGTATTCCCAGGTGGTCTCCCTTCCAAGTACTAACCAGGCCTGGCCCTGCTTAGCTTCCAAGATCAGATGAGATTGGGCTTTTTCAGGGTGGTGCAGCTGTAGGTATTGGTTGGTTGCTTGCTTACTGACCTACATCTCTTATACATCTCAACACCAGCATTAAAGGAAGCAGGAACAAGAGAGAAAAACAAACAAAAAAAACAAAACCTACAGCACCTGGTATTCCCAGGTGGTCTCCCATCCAAGTACTAACCAGGTCCGGCTTGCTTAGTTTCTAAAATCAGATGAGATTGGGCTTGTTCAGGGTGGGGAGGCTGTAGGTATTGCTTGCCTACTGACCTACATCTCAACACCAGCATTGAAGGAAGAAGGAACAAGAGAGAAAAAAAAATGGAAAAAAAAACCTACATCACCTGGTATTTCCAGGTGGTCTCCCATCCAAGTACTAACCAGGCCCGACGCTGCTTAGCTTCCAAGATCTGACGATATAGGGCTTGTTCAGGGTGGTGTGGCTGTATGTATTACTTGCTTACTGACCTACATCTCTTATACATCTCAACACCAGCATTGAAGGAAGCAGGAACAACAGAGAAAAAAAAAACGTACAGCACCTTGTATTCCCAGGTGGTCTCCCATCCAAGTACTAACCAGGCTCTGCCCTGCTTAGCTTCCAAGATCAGATGAGATTGGGCTTTTTCAGGGTGGTGTGGCTGTAGGTATTGCTTGCTTGCTTACTTACTGACCTACATCTCTTATACATCTCAACACCAGCATTGAAGGAAGCAGGAACAACAGAGAAAAAAAAAACCTACAGCACCTTGTATTCCCAGGTGGTCTCCCATCCAAGTACTAACCAGGCCCGGCCTTGCATATCATCCAAGATCTGATGAGATTGGGCTTTTTACAGGTGGTGTGGCTGTAGGTATTGCTTGCCTACTGACCTACATCTCAACACTAGCATTGAAGGAAGCAGGAACAAGAGAGAAAAAAAAACGAAAAAAAAAAAAAACCTACAGGACCCTGGTATTCCAAGGTGGTCTCCCATCCAAGTACTAACGAGGCCCGGCCCTGCTTAGCTTCCAAGATCAGATGATATTGGGCTTATTCAGGGTGGTGTGGCTGTAGGTATTGCTTGCTTACTGACCTACATCTCTTATACATCTCAACACCAGCATTGAAGGAAGCAGGAACAAGAGAGAAAAAAAAAACCTACAGCACCTTGTATTCCCAGGTGGTCTCCCATCCAAGTACTAACCAGGCCCGACGCTGCTTAGCTTCCAAGATCAGATGAGATAGTGCTTGTTCAGGATGGTGTGGCTGTAAATATTGATTGCCTACTGACCTACATCTCTTATAGATCTCAACACCAGCATTGAAGGAAGCAGGAACAACAGAGAAAAAAAAAACCTACAGCACCTTGTATTCCCAGGTGGTCTCCCAGCCAAGTACTAACCAGGCCCGGCCCTGCTTAGCTTCCAAGATCAGACGAGATTGGGCTTTTTCAGGGTGGTGTGGCTGTATGTATTGCTTGTTTACTGACCTACATCTCTTATACATCTCAACAGCAGCATTGAAGGAAGCAGGAACAACAGAGAAAAAAAAAACTTACAGGACCTTGTATTCCCAGGTGGTCTCCCATTTAAATACTAACCAGGCCCAGCCCTGCTTAGCTTCCAAGATCAGGCTTGTTCAGGTTGGTGTGACTGTATGTATTGCTTGCGTAATGACCTACATCGCTTATACATCTCAACAATAGCATTGAAGGAAGCAGGAACAAGAGAGAAAAAAAAATGAAAAAAAAAAACCTACAGCACCTGGTATTCCCAGGTGGTCTCCCATACAAGTACTAATCAGGCCCGGCCCTGCTTAGCTTCCAAGATCAGATGAGATTGGGCTTGTTCAGGGTGGTGTGGCTGTGGGTATTGCTTGCCTACTGACCTACATCTCAACACTAGCATTGAAGGAAGCAGGAACAAGAGAGAAAAAAAACCCCCAAAAAATAAACCTGCAGCATTTGGTATTCCCAGGTCGTCTCCCATCCAAGTACTAACCAAGTCCAGCCCTGCTTAGCTTCCAAGATCAGACAATATTGAGCAGGGTGGTGTGGTTGTAGGTATTGCTTGCCTACTGACCTACATCTCTTATACATTTCAATACCAGCATTGAAGGAACCAGGAACAAGAGAGAAAAAAAAAGCAAAAAAAAAACAAAACCTAAAGCACCAGGTATTCCTAGTTGTTCTACCATCCAAGTACTAATCAGGCCCGGCCCTGCTTAGCTTCCAAGATCAGATGAGATTGGGCATGTTCAGGGTGGTTTACTGTAGGTATTGCTTGCCTACTGACCTACATCTCTTATACATCTCAACAGCAGCATTGAAGGAAGCAGGAACAAGAGAGAAAAAAAATGAAAAAAAAAACCTATAGCACCTGGTATTCCCAGGTGGTCTCCCATCCAAGTACTAACCAGGCCCAGCACTGCTTAACTTTCAAGATCAGATGAGATTGGGTATGTTCAGGGTGGTGTGGCTGTAGGTATTGCTTGCCTACTGACCTACATCTCTTATACATCTCAACACCAGCATTGAAGGAAGCACGAACAAGAGAGAACAAAAAAACGAAAAAAAAAAAACCTACAGCACCTGGTATTCCCCGGTGGACTCCCATCCAAGTACTAACCAAGCTCAGCCTGCTTAGCTTCCAAGATCAGACGAGATTGGGCTTGTTCAGGGTGGTGTGGCTGTAGGTATTGTTTGCATACTGACCTACATCTCAACACCAGCATTGAAGGAAGCAGGAACAAGAGAGAAAAAAAATTGAAAAGAAAAACCTACAGCACCTGGTATTCCCAGGTGGTCTCCCATCCAAGTACTAATCAGGCCAAGCCCTGCTTAGCTTTCAAGATCTGACGAGATTGGGCATGATTAGGGTGGTTGACTGTAGGTATTGCTTGCCTACTGACCTACATCTTTTATACATCTCAACACCAGCATTGAAGGAAGCAGGAACAAGAGAGAAAAAAAAAACACCTACAGCACCTGGTATTCCCAGGTGGTCTCCCATCCAAGTACTAACCAGGCCCAGCCTGCTTAGTTTCCAAAATCAGACGAGGTTGGGCTTGTTCAGGGTGGTGTGGCTGTAGGTATTGCTTGCCTACTGACCTACATCTCAACACTAGCATTGAAGGAAGCAGGAACAAGAGAGAAAAAAAAACGAAAAAAAAAAAACTTACAGCACCTGGTATTCCCAGGTGGTCTTTCTTCCAAATATTACCCAGGCCCTGCCCTGTTTAGCTTCCAAGATCAGACGAGATTGGGCTTGTTCAGTGTGGTGTGGCTGTAGGTATTGCTTGCCTACTGACCTACATCTCTTATACATCTCAACACCAGCATTGAAGGAAGCAGGAACAAGAGAGAAAAAAAACCTACAGTACCTGGTATTCCCAGGTGGTCTCCCATCCAGATATTAACCAGGCCCTGCCCTGCTTAGCTTCCAAGATCAGACGAGATTGGGCTTGTTCAGTGTGGTGTTGCTGTAGGTATTGCTTGTCTACTGACCTACATTTCTTATACATCTCAACACCAGCATTGAAGGAAGCAGAAACAAGAGAGAAAAAAAAACCTACAGCATATGGTATTCCCAGGTGGTCTCCCATCCAAGTACTAACCAAGCCCAGCCCTGCTTATCTTCCAAGATCAGACGAGATTGGGATTGTTCAGGTTGGTGGGGCTGTAGGTATTTCTTGCCTACTGACCTACATCTCTTATACATCTCAACACCAGCATTGAAGGAAGCAGAAAAAAAAATGAAAAAAAAAAACCTACAGCACCTGGTATTCCCAGGTGGTCTCCCATCCAAGTACTAATCAGGCCTGGCCCTGCTTAGCTTCCAAGATCAGATGAGATTGGGCATGTTCAGGGTGGTTTACTGTAGGTATTGCTTGCCTACTGACCTACATCTCTTATACATCTCAACAGCAGCATTGAAGGAAGCACGAACAAGAGAGAACAAAAAAACGAAAAAACGAAAAAACAAAAACCTACAGCACCTGGTATTCCCAGGTGGACTCCCATGCAAGTACTAACCAGGCCCAGCTTGCTTAGCTTCCAAGATCAGATGAGGTTGGGCTCGTTCAGGGTGGTGTGGCTGTAGGTATTGCTTGCCTACTGACCTACCTCTCAACACTAGCATTGAAGGAAGCAGGAACAAGAGAGAAAAAAAAAAGAAAAAAAAACCTACAGCACCTGGTATTCCCAGGTGGTCCCCCTTCCAAATATTAACCAGGCCCTGTCCTTCTTAACTTCCAAGATCAGATGAGATTGGGCTTGTTCAGCGTGGTGTGGCTGTAGGTATTGCTTGCTTACTGCCCTACATCTCTTATACATCTCAACACCAGCATTGAAGGAAGCAGAAACAAGAGAGAAAAAAAAACGAAAAAAAAAAAACCTACAGGACCCGAGTATTCCAAGGTTGTCTCCCATCCAAATACTAAGCAGGCCCGGCCATGCTTAGCTTCCAAGATCAGATGATATTGGGCTTATTCAGGGTGGTGACCTACATCTCTTATACATCTCAACACCAGCATTGATGGAAGCAGGAACAGATGATATTGGGCTTTTTCAGGGTGGTGACCTACATCTCTTATACATCTCAACACCAGCATTGAAGGAAGCACGAACAAGAGAGAACAAAAAAACGAGAAAAAAAAACCTACAGCACCTGGTATTCCCAGGTGGACTCCCATGCAAGTACTAACCAAGCTAAGCCTGCTTAGCTTCCAAGATCAGACGAGATTGGGCTTGTTCAGGGTGGTGTGGCTGCAGGTATTTTTTGCCTACTGACCTACATCTCAACACCAGCATTGAAGGAAGCAGGAACAAGAGAGAAAAAAAATTGAAAAAAAAAACCTACAGCACCTGGTATTCCCAGGTGGTCTCCCATCCAAGTACTAATCAGGCCCAGCCCTGCTTAGCTTCCAAGAACCAATGAGATTGGGCATGTTCAGGGTGGTTGACTGTAGGTATTGCTTGCCTACTGACCTACATCTTTTATACATCTCAACACCAGCATTGAAGGAAGCAGGAACAAGAGAGAAAAAAAACGAAAAAAAACAAACCTACTGCACCTGGTATTCCCAGGTGGTCTCCCATCCAAGTACTAACCAGGCCCAGCCTGCTTAGCTTCCAAGATCAGATGAGGTTGGGCTCGTTCAGGGTGGTGTGGCTGTAGGTATTGCTTGCCTACTGACCTACATCTCAACACTAGCATTGAAGGAAGCAGGAACAAGAGAGAAAAAAAAACGAAAAAAAAACCTACAGCACCTGGTATTCCCAGGTGGTCTCCCTTCCAAATATTAACCAGGCCCTGGCCTGCTTAACTTCCAAGATCAGACGAGATTTGGCTTGTTCAGCGTGGTGTGGCTGTAGGTATTGCTTGCTTACTGCCCTACATCTCTTATACATCTCAACACCAGCATTGAAGGAAGCAGGAACAAGAGAGAAAAAAAACCGAAAAAAAAAAAAACCTACAGGACCCGGGTATTCCAAGTTGGTCTCCCATCCAAGTACTAACCAGGCCCGACCCTGCTTAGCTTCCAAGATCAGATGATATTGGGCTTATTCAGGGTGGTGACCTACATCTCTTATACATCTCTACACCAGCATTGATGGAAGCAGGAACAGATGATATTGGGCTTATTCAGGGTGGTGACCTACATCTCTTATTAATCTCAACACCAGCATTGATGGAAGCAGTAACAAGAGAGAAAAAAAACCGAAAAAAAACAAACCTACAACACCTGGTATTCCCAGGTGCTCTCCCATCCAAGTACTAACAAGGCCTGGCCCTGCTAAGCTTCCAAAATCAGATGAGATTGGGCTTATTCAGGGTGGAGTTGCTGTAGCTATTGCTTGCCTACTGACCTACATCTCTTATACATCTCAACACCAGCATTGAAGGAAGCAGGAACAAGAGAGAAAAAAAACCATAAAAAAATAAACCTACAGCACCTGGTATTCCCAGGTGGTCTCCCATCCAAGTACTAACCAGGCCCGGCCTGTTTAGCTTCAAAGATCAGACGAGATTGGGCTTGTTCAGGGTGGTGTTGCTGTAGGTATTGTTTGCTTGCTGCCCTACATCTCTTATACATCTCAACACCAGCATTGAAGGAAGCAGGAACAACAGAGAGAAAAAAAAATGAAAAAAAAACAAAAATCTACAGCACCTGGTATTTCCAGGTGGTCTCCCAACCAAGTACTAACCAGGCCCTTACCTACTTAGCTTCCAAGATCAGATGAGATTGGGCTTGTTCAGCGTGGTGTGGCTGTAGGTATTGCTTGCCTACTGACCTACATCTCTTATACATCTCAACACCAGCATTGAAGGAAGCAGGAACAAGAGAGAAAAAAAAAACCTACAGCACCTGGTATTCCCAGGTGGTCTCCCATCCAAATATTAACCAGGCCCTGCCCTGCTTAGCTTCCAAGATCAGATGAGATTGGGCTTGTTCAGTGTGGTGTGGCTGTAGGTATTGCTTGCCTACTGACCTACCTCTCTTATACATCTCAACAAGAGCATTGAAGGAAGCAGAAACAAGAGAGAAAAAAAAACCTACAGCACCTGGTATTCGCAGGTGGTCTCCCATCCAAGTACTAACTAGGCCCAGCCTGCTTAGCTTCCAAGATCAGATGAGATTGGGCATGTTCAGGGTGGTTGACTGTAGGTATTGCTTGTTTACTGACCTACATCTCTTATACATCTAAACACCGGCATTGAAGGAAGCAGAAACAAGAGAGAAAAAAACCTACAGCACCTGGTATTCCCAGGTTGTCTCCCATCCAAGTACTAACCAGGCCTGGCCTGCTTAGCTTTTAATATCAGATGAGATTGGGCTTTTTCAGGGTGGTGTGGATGTAGGTATTGCTTGCCTACTGACCTACATCTCTTATACATCTCAACACCAGCATTGAAGAAAGCAGGAACAAGAGAGAAAAAAAACCAAAAAAATAAAACATACAGCACCTGGTATTCCCAGGTGGTCTCCCATGCAAGTACTAACCAGGCCCAGCTTGCTTAGCTTCCAAGATCAGATGAGGTTGGGCTCGTTCAGGGTGGTGTGGCTGTAGGTATTGATTGCCTACTGACCTACCTCTCAACACTAGCATTGAAGGAAGCAGGAACAAGAGAGAAAAAAAAAAGAAAAAAAAACCTACAGCACCTGGTATTCCCAGGTGGTCCCCCTTCCAAATATTAACCAGGCCCTGTCCTTCTTAACTTCCAAGATCAGACGAGATTGGGCTTGTTCAGCGTGGTGTGGCTGTAGGTATTGCTTGCTTACTGCCCTACATCTCTTATACATCTCAACACCAGCATTGAAGGAAGCAGAAACAAGAGAGAAAAAAAAACGAAAAAAAAAAAAACCTACAGGACCCGAGTATTCCAAGGTTGTCTCCCATCCAAATACTAAGCAGGCCCGGCCATGCTTAGCTTCCAAGATCAGATGATATTGGGCTTATTCAGGGTGGTGACCTACATCTCTTATACATCTCAACACCAGCATTGATGGAAGCAGGAACAGATGATATTGGGCTTTTTCAGGGTGGTGACCTACATCTCTTATACATCTCAACACCAGCATTGAAGGAAGCACGAACAAGAGAGAACAAAAAAACGAGAAAAAAAAACCTACAGCACCTGGTATTCCCAGGTGGACTCCCATGCAAGTACTAACCAAGCTAAGCCTGCTTAGCTTCCAAGATCAGACGAGATTGGGCTTGTTCAGGGTGGTGTGGCTGCAGGTATTTTTTGCCTACTGACCTACATCTCAACACCAGCATTGAAGGAAGCAGGAACAAGAGAGAAAAAAAATTGAAAAAAAAAACCTACAGCACCTGGTATTCCCAGGTGGTCTCCCATCCAAGTACTAATCAGGCCCAGCCCTGCTTAGCTTCCAAGAACCAATGAGATTGGGCATGTTCAGGGTGGTTGACTGTAGGTATTGCTTGCCTACTGACCTACATCTTTTATACATCTCAACACCAGCATTGAAGGAAGCAGGAACAAGAGAGAAAAAAAAAACGAAAAAAAACAAACCTACAGCACCTGGTATTCCCAGGTGGTCTCCCATCCAAGTACTAACCAGGCCCAGCCTGCTTAGCTTCCAAGATCAGATGAGGTTGGGCTCGTTCAGGGTGGTGTGGCTGTAGGTATTGCTTGCCTACTGACCTACATCTCAACACTAGCATTGAAGGAAGCAGGAACAAGAGAGAAAAAAAAACGAAAAAAAAACCTACAGCACCTGGTATTCCCAGGTGGTCTCCCTTCCAAATATTAACCAGGCCCTGGCCTGCTTAACTTCCAAGATCAGACGAGATTTGGCTTGTTCAGCGTGGTGTGGCTGTAGGTATTGCTTGCTTACTGCCCTACATCTCTTATACATCTCAACACCAGCATTGAAGGAAGCAGGAACAAGAGAGAAAAAAAACCGAAAAAAAAAAAACCTACAGGACCCGGGTATTCCAAGTTGGTCTCCCATCCAAGTACTAACCAGGCCCGACGCTGCTTAGCTTCCAAGATCAGATGATATTGGGCTTATTCAGGGTGGTGACCTACATCTCTTATACATCTCTACACCAGCATTGATGGAAGCAGGAACAGATGATATTGGGCTTATTCAGGGTGGTGACCTACATCTCTTATTAATCTCAACACCAGCATTGATGGAAGCAGTAACAAGAGAGAAAAAAAACCGAAAAAAAACAAACCTACAACACCTGGTATTCCCAGGTGCTCTCCCATCCAAGTACTAACAAGGCCTGGCCCTGCTAAGCTTCCAAAATCAGATGAGATTGGGCTTATTCAGGGTGGAGTTGCTGTAGCTATTGCTTGCCTACTGACCTACATCTCTTATACATCTCAACACCAGCATTGAAGGAAGCAGGAACAAGAGAGAAAAAAAACCATAAAAAAATAAACCTACAGCACCTGGTATTCCCAGGTGGTCTCCCATCCAAGTACTAACCAGGCCCGGCCTGTTTAGCTTCAAAGATCAGACGAGATTGGGCTTGTTCAGGGTGGTGTTGCTGTTGGTATTGTTTGCTTGCTGCCCTACATCTCTTATACATCTCAACACCAGCATTGAAGGAAGCAGGAACAAGAGAGAAAAAAAAAACCTACAGCACCTGGTATTCCCAGGTGGTCTCCCATCCAAATATTAACCAGGCCCTGCCCTGCTTAGCTTCCAAGATCAGATGAGATTGGGCTTGTTCAGTGTGGTGTGGCTGTAGGTATTGCTTGCCTACTGACCTACCTCTCAACAAGAGCATTGAAGGAAGCAGAAACAAGAGAGAAAAAAAAACCTACAGCACCTGGTATTCGCAGGTGGTCTCCCATCCAAGTACTAACTAGGCCCAGCCTGCTTAGCTTCCAAGATCAGATGAGATTGGGCATGTTCAGGGTGGTTGACTGTAGGTATTGCTTGTTTACTGACCTACATCTCTTATACATCTAAACACCGGCATTGAAGGAAGCAGAAACAAGAGAGAAAAAAACCTACAGCACCTGGTATTCCCAGGTTGTCTCCCATCCAAGTACTAACCAGGCCTGGCCTGCTTAGCTTTTAATATCAGATGAGATTGGGCTTTTTCAGGGTGGTGTGGATGTAGGTATTGCTTGCCTACTGACCTACATCTCTTATACATCTCAACACCAGCATTGAAGAAAGCAGGAACAAGAGAGAAAAAAAACCAAAAAAATAAAACATACAGCACCTGGTATTCCCAGGTGGTCTCCAATCCAAGTACTAACCAGGCCTGACACTGCTTAGCTTCCAAGATCTGATGAGATAGGGCTTGTTCAGGGTGGTGTGGCTGTACGCATTACTTGCTTACTGACCTACATCTCTTATACATCCTAACACCAGCATTGAAGGAAGCAGGAACAACAGAGAAAAAAAAAACCTACAGCACCTTGTATTCCCAGGTGGTCTCCCATCCAAGTACTAACCAGGCTCGGCTCTGCTTAGCTTCCAAGACCAGACGAGATTGGGCTTGGCTTGTTCAGGTTGGTGCGGCTGTAGGTATTCCTTGCTTTCTGACCTACATCTCTTATACATCTCAACACCAGCATTGAAGGAAGCAGGAACAAGAGAGAAAAAAAAAATGAAAAAAAAATCCTACAGCACCTGGTATTCCCAGGTGGTCTCCCATTCAAGTACTAACCAGGCCTGGCCCTCCTTAGCTTCCAAGATCAGACGAGATAGGGCTTGTTCAGGGTGGTGTGGCTGTATGTATTACTTGCTTACTGACCTACATCTCTTATACATCTCAACACCAGCATTGAAGGAAGCAGGAACAACAGACAACAAAAAAACCTACAGCACCTTGTATTCCCAGGTGGTCTCCCATCCAAGTACTAACCAGGCCGGGCCCTGCTTAGCTTCCAAGATCAGATGAGATTGGGCTTTTTCAGGGTGGTGTGGCTGTAGGTATTGGTTGCTTGCTTACTGACCTACATCTCTTATACATCTCAACACCAGCATTGAAGGAAGCAGGAACAACAGAGAAAAAAAAAACCTACGGCACCTTGTATTCCCAGGTGGTCTCCCATCCAAGTACTAACCAGCCCCAGCCCTGCTTAGCTTCCAAGGTCAGATGAGATTGGGCTTGTTTAGGGTGGTGTGGCTGTAGGTATTGCTTGCTTACTGCCCTACATCTCTTATACATCTCAACACCAGCATTGAAGCAAGCAGGAACAAGAGAGAAAAAAAAACGTAAAAAAACACCTACAGCACCTTGTATTCCCAGGTGGTCTATCATCCAAGTACTAACCAGCTGTGACCCTGCTTAGCTTCCAAGATCAGATGAGATAGGGCTTGTTCAGGGTGGTGTGGCTGTATGTATTACTTGTTTACTGACCTACATCTCTTATACATCTCAACACCAGCATTGAAGGAAGCAGGAACAAGAGAGAAAAAAAAAACCTACAGCACCTTGTATTCCCAGGTGGTCTCCCACCCAAGTACTAACCAGGCCCGACGCTGCTTAGCTTCCAAGATCAGATGAGATATGGCTTGTTCAGGGTGGTGTAGCTGTAGATATTGTTTGCCTACTGACCTACATCTCTTATAGATCTCAACACCAGCATTGAAGGAAGCAGGAACAACAGAGAAAAAAAAAACCTACAGCACCTTGTATTCCCAGGTGGTCTCCCAGCCAAGTACTAACCAGGCCTGGCCCTGCTTAGCTTCCAAGATCAGACGAGATTGGGCTTTTTCAGGGTGGTGTGGCTGTATGTATTGCTTGTTTACTGACCTACATCTCTTATACATCTCAACAGCAGCATTGAAGGAAGCAGGAACAACAGAGAAAAAAAAAACCTACAGGACCTTGTATTCCCAGGTGGTCTCCCATTTAAATACTAACCAGGCCCAGCCCTGCTAAGCTTCCAAGATCAGGCTTGTTCAGGTTGGTGTGACTGTACGTATTGCTTGCGTAATGACCTACATCGCTTATACATCTCAACAATAGCATTGAAGGAAGCAGGAACAAGAGAGAAAAAAAAATGGAAAAAAAAACCTACAGCACCTGGTATTCCCAGGTAGTCTCCCATCCAAGTACTAATCAGGCCCGGCCCTTCTTAGCTTCCAAGATCAGGTGAGATTGGGCATGTTCAGGGTGGTTGACTGTAGGTATTGCTTGCCTACTGACCTACATCTCAACACTAGCATTGAAGGAAGTAGGAACAAGAGAGAATAAAAAATGAAAAAAAAAAACAAACCTACAGCATATGGTATTCCCAGGTGGTCTCCCATCCAAGTACTAACCAGGCCCAGCCCTGCTTAACTTCCAAGATCAGACAAGATTGGGCTTGTTCAGGGTGGTGTGGCTGTAGGTATTGCTTCCCTACTGACCTACATCTCTTATACATTTCAATACCAGCATTGAAGGAAGCAGGAACAAGAGAGAAAAAAAAACGAAAAAAAAAACAACCTACAGCACCTGGTATTCCCAGGTGGTCTCCCATCCAAGTACTAATCAGGCCCGGCCCTGCTTAGCTTCCAAGATCAGATGAGATTGGGCATGTTCAGGGTGGTTTACTGTAGGTATTGCTTGCCTACTGACCTACATCCCTTATACATCTCAACACCAGCATTGAAGGAAGCAGAAACAAGAGAGAAACAAAAACGAAAAAACAAAACCTACAGCACCTGGTATTCCTAGTTGTTCTACCATCCAAGTACTAATCAGGCCCGGCCCTGCTTAGCTTCCAAGATCAGATGAGATTGGGCTTGTTCAGTGTGGTGTGGCTGTAGGTATTGCTTGCCTACTGACCTACATCTCTTATACATCTCAACCCCAGCATTGAAGGAAGCAGAAACAAGAGAGAAAAAAAAACCTACAGCACCAGATATTCCCAGGTGGTCTCCCATCCAAGTACTAACCAGGCTCAGCCTGCTTAGCGTCCAAGATCAGATGAGATTGGGCATGTTCAGGGTGGTTGACTGTAGGTATTGCTTGTTTACTGACCTACATCTCTTCTACATCTAAACACCGGCATTGAAGGAAGCAGAAACAAGAGAGAAAAAAACCCATAAAAAAACCTACAGCACCTGGTATTCCCAGGTGGTCTCCCATCCAAGTACTAACCAGGCCTGGCGTGCTTAGCTTTTAATATCAGACAAGATTGGGCTTGTTCAGGGTGGTGTGGCTGTAGGTATTGCTTGCCTACTGACCTACATCTCTTATACATCCGAACACCAGCATTGAAGGAAGCAGGAACAAGAGAGAAAAAAAAATGAAAAAAAAAAAACCTGCATCACCTGGTATTCCCAAATGGTCTCCCATCCAAGTACTAACCAGGCTCAGCCTGCTTAGCTTCCAAGATCAGAACAGATTGGGCTTGTTCAGGGTGGTGTGGCTGTAGGTATTGCTTGCCTACTGACCTACATCTCTTATACATGTCAACACCAGCATTGAAGGAAGCAGGAACAAGAGAGAAAAAAAAATGGAAAAAAAAACCTACAGCACCTGGTATTCCCAGGTAGTCTCCCATCCAAGTACTAATCAGGCCCGGCCCTTCTTAGCTTCCAAGATCAGGTGAGATTGGGCATGTTCAGGGTGGTTGACTGTAGGTATTGCTTGCCTACTGACCTACATCTCAACACTAGCATTGAAGGAAGTAGGAACAAGAGATAATAAAAAATGAAAAAAAAAAAAAAACCTACAGCATATGGTATTCCCAGGTGTTCTCCCATCCAAGTACTAACCAGGCCCAGCCCTGCTTAACTTCCAAGATCAGACAAGATTGGGCTTGTTCAGGGTGGTGTGGCTGTAGGTATTGCTTCCCTACTGACCTACATCTCTTATACATTTCAATACCAGCATTGAAGGAAGCAGGAACAAGAGAGAAAAAAAAACGAAAAAAAAAACAACCTACAGCACCTGGTATTCCCAGGTGGTCTCCCATCCAAGTACTAATCAGGCCCGGCCCTGCTTAGCTTCCAAGATCAGATGAGATTGGGCATGTTCAGGGTGGTTTACTGTAGGTATTGCTTGCCTACTGACCTACATCCCTTATACATCTCAACACCAGCATTGAAGGAAGCAGAAACAAGAGAGAAACAAAAACGAAAAAACAAAACCTACAGCACCTGGTATTCCTAGTTGTTCTACCATCCAAGTACTAATCAGGCCTGGCCCTGCTTAGCTTCCAAGATCAGATGAGATTGGGCTTGTTCAGTGTGGTGTGGCTGTAGGTATTGCTTGCCTACTGACCTACATCTCTTATACATCTCAACCCCAGCATTGAAGGAAGCAGAAACAAGAGAGAGAAAAAAACCTACAGCACCAGATATTCCCAGGTGGTCTCCCATCCAAGTACTAACCAGGCTCAGCCTGCTTAGCGTCCAAGATCAGATGAGATTGGGCATGTTCAGGGTGGTTGACTGTAGGTATTGCTTGTTTACTGACCTACATCTCTTCTACATCTAAACACCGGCATTGAAGGAAGCAGAAACAAGAGAGAAAAAAACCCATAAAAAAACCTACAGCACCTGGTATTCCCATGTGGTCTCCCATCCAAGTACTAACCAGGCCTGGCGTGCTTAGCTTTTAATATCAGACAAGATTGGGCTTGTTCAGGGTGGTGTGGCTGTAGGTATTGCTTGCCTACTGACCTACATCTCTTATACATGTCAACACCAGCATTGAAGGAAGCAGGAACAAGAGAGAAAAAAAAAAGAAAAAAAAACCTACATCACCTGGTATTCCCAGGTGGTTTCCCATGCAAGTACTAAATAGGCCGGCCCTGCTTAGCTTCCAAGTTTTGACGAGATTGGGCTTGTTTAGGGTGGTGTGGCTGTAGGTATTGCTTGCCTACTGACCTACATCTCTTATACATCTCAACACCAGCATTGAAGGAAGCAGGAACAAGAGAGAAAAAAAAAAGAAAAAAAAACCTACATCACCTGGTATTCCCAGGTGGTTTCCCATCCAAGTACTAACCAGGCCCGGCCCTGCTTAGCTGCGAAAATCAGACAAAATTGGGCTTGTTCAGGGTGGTGTGACTATACGTATTGCTTGCCGACTGACTTACATCTCTTATACATCTCAACACCAGCATTGATGGAAGCAGGAACAAGAGAGAAAAAAAAACGAAAAAAAAAAACCTACAGCACCTGGAATTCCCAGGTGCTCTCCCATCCATGTACTAACAAGGCCTGGCCCTGCTAAGCTTCCAAAATCAGATGAGATTGGTCTTATTCAGGGTGGAGTTGCTGTAGGTATTGCTTGCCTACTGACCTACATCTCTTATACATGTCAACACCAGCATTGAAGGAAGCAGGAACAAGAGAGAAAAAAAAATGAAAAAAAAAAAACCTACATCACCTGGTATTCCCAGATGGTCTCCCATCCAAGTACTAACCAGGCTCAGCCTGCTTAGCTTCCAAGATCAGAACTGATTGGGCTTGTTCAGGGTGGTGTGGCTGTAGGTATTGCTTGCCTACTGACCTACATCTTTTATACATCTCAACACCAGCATTGAAGGAAGCAGGAACAACAGTGAAAAAAAAAAAATACAGCACCTTGTATTCCCAGGTGGTCTCCCATCCAAGTACTAACCAGGCCCAGCCCTGCTTAGCTTCCAAGATCAGACGAGATTGGGCTTGTTCAGGTTGGTGTGGCTGTAGGTATTGTTTGCTTACTGACCTACATCTCTTATTAATCTCAACACCAGCATTGAAGGAAGCAGGAACAAGAGAGAAAAAAAAACGAAAAAAAAAAAACCTACAGCACCTGCTATTCCCAGGTGGTCTCCCATCCAAGTACTAACCAGGCCCGGCCCTGCTTAACATCCAAGATCAGACAAGATTGGGCTTTTTCAGGGTGGTGTGGCTGTAGGTATTGCTTCCTTACTGACCTACATCTCTTATACATTTCAATACCAGCATTGAAGGAAGCAGGAACAAGAGAGAAAAAATTGAAGGAAGCAGGAACAAGAGAGAAAAAAAATGAAAAAAAAACCCTACAGCACCTGGTATTCCCAGGTGGTCTCCCAT
>JAVHZZ010000112.1:290000-295000 GCA_036250195.1 Mixophyes australis
TGGTGTGGCTGTAGGTATTGCTTTCTTACTGACCTACATCTCTTATACATTTCAATACCAGCATTGAAGGAAGCAGGAACAAGAGAGAAAAAATTGAAGGAAGCAGGAACAAGAGAGAAAAAAAAATGAAAAAAAAACCCTACAGCACCTGGTATTCCCAGGTGGTCTCCCATCCAAGTACTAACCAGGCCCAGCCCTGCTTAGCTTCCAAGATCAGATGATATTGGGCTTATTCAGGGTGGTGTGGCTGTAGGTATTGCTTGCTTACTGACCTACATCTCTTATACACTGACCTACATCTCTTATACATCTCAACACCAGCATTGATGGAAGCAGGAACAAGAGAGAAAAAAAACCGAAAAAAAACAACCTACAGCACCTGGTATTCCCAGGTGCTCTCCCATCCAAGTACTAACAAGGCCTGGCCCTGCTAAGCTTCCAAAATCAGATGAGATTGGGCTTATTCAGGGTGGAGTTGCTGTAGCTATTGCTTGCCTACTGACCTACATCTCTTATACATCTCAACACCAGCATTGAAGGAAGCAGGAACAAGAGGGAAAAAAAAATGAAAAAAAAAACCCTACAGCACCTGGTATTCCCAGGTAGTCTCCCATCCAAGTAATAATCAAGCCCGGCCCTGCTTAGCTTCCAAGATCAGATGAGATTGGGCATGTTCAGGGTGGTTGACTGTAGATATTGTTTGTCTACTGACCTACATCTCTTATACATCTCAACACCAGCATTGAAGGAAGCAGGAACGAGAGAGAAAAAAAAAAATCTACAGCATCTGGTATTCCCAGGTGGTCTCCCATCCAAGTACTAACCAGGCCCAGCCTGCTTAGCTTCCAAGATCAGATGAGATTGGGCTTGTTCAGGGTGGTGTGGCTGTAGGTATTGCTTGCCTACTGACCTACATCTCAACACTAGCATTGAAGGAAGCAGGAACAAGAGAGAAAAAAAAAACAAAAAAAACAAACCTACAGCATTTGGTATTCCCAGGTGGTCTCCCATCCAAGTACTAACCAAGTCCAGCCCTGCTTAGCTTCCAAGATCAGACAAGATTGGGCTTGTGCAGGGTGGTGTGGTTGTAGGTATTGGTTGCCTACTGACCTACATCTCTTATACATTTCAATACCAGCATTGAAGGAAGCAGGAACAAGAGAGAAAAAAAAACAAAAAAAAAAACAAAAATCAAAAGCACCAGGTATTCCTAGTTGTTCTACCATCCAAGTACTAATCAGGCCTGGCCCTGCTTAGCTTCCAAGATCAGACAAGATTGGGCTTGTGCAGGGTGGTGTGGTTGTAGGTATTGCTTGCCTACTGAACTACATCTCTTATACATCTCAACACCAGCATTAAAGGAAGCACGAACAAGAGAGAACAAAAAAACGAAAAAAAAAACCTACAGCACCTGGTATTCCCAGGTGGACTCCCAACCAAGTACTAACCAAGCTCAGCCTGCTTAGCTTCCAAGATCAGATGAGATTGGGCTTGTTCAGGGTGGTGTGGCTGTAGGTATTGATTGCCTACTGACCTACATCTCAACACCAGCATTGAAGGAAGCAGGAACAAGAGAGAAAAAAAATTGGAAAAAAAAAACCTACAGCACCAGGTATTCCAAGGTGGTCTCCCATCCAAGTACTAATCAGGCCCAGCCCTGCTTAGCTTCCAAGATCTGACGAGATTGGGCATGTTCAGGGTGGTTGACTGTAGGTATTGCTTGATTACTGACCTACATCTTTTATACATCTCAACACCAGCATTGAAGGAAGCAGGAACAAGAGAGAAAAAAAACAAAAAAACCTACAGCACCTGGTATTCCCAGGTGGTCTCCCATTCAAATATTAACCAGGCCCTGCGCTGTTTAGCTTCCAAGATCAGACAAGGTTGGGCTTGTTCAGGGTGGTGTGGCTGTAGGTTTTGCTTGCCTACTGACCTACATCTCAACACTAGCATTGAAGGAAGCAGGAACAAGAGAGAAAAAAACCCGAAAAAAAACAAACCTACAGGACCCTGGTATTCCAAGGTGGTCTCCCATCCAAGTACTAACCAGGCCTGGCCCTGCTTAGCTTCCAAGATCAGATGATATTGGGCTTATTCAGGGTGGTGTGGCTGTAGGTATTGCTTGCTTGCTGACCTACATCTCTTATACACTGACCTACATCTCTTATACATCTCAACACCAGCATTGATGGAAGCAGGAACAAGAGAGAAAAAAAACCGAAAAAAAAAAACCTACAGCACCTGGTATTCCCAGGTGCTCTCCCATTCAAGTACTAACAAGGCCTGGCCCTGCTAAGCTTCCAAAATCAGATGAGATTGGGCTTATTCAGGGTAGAGTTGCTGTAGCTATTGCTTGCCTACTGACCTACATCTCTTATACATCTCAACACCAGCATTGAAGGAAGCAGGAACAAGAGAGAAAATAAAATGAAAAAAAAAACCTACAACACCTGGTATTCCCAGGTGGTCTCCCATCCAAGTACTAACCAGGCCTGGCCCTGCTTAGCTTCCAAGATCAGATCAGATTGGGCATGTTCAGGGTGGTTTACTGTAGGTATTGCTTGCCTACTGACGTACATCTCTTATACATCTCAATACCAGCATTGAAGGAAGCAGGAACAAGAGAGAAAATAAAATGAAAAAAAACAACCTACAGCACCTGGTATTCCCATGTGGTCTCCCATCCAAGTACTAACCAGGCCCAGCCCTCCTTAGCTTCAAAGATCAGACGAGATTGGGCTTGTTCAGGGTGGTGTGGCTGTAGGTATTGCTTGCCTACTGACCTACATCTCTTATACATCTCAACACCAGCATTGAAGAAAGCAGGAACAAGCGAGAAAGAAAAACGAAAAAAAAAACCCTACATCACCTGGTGTTCCCAGGTGTTCTCCCATCCAAGTACTAACCAGAAGCGACCCTGCTTATCTTCCAAGATCAGATGAGATAGGGCTTGTTCAGGGTGGTGTGGCTGTATGTATTACTTGCTTACTGACCTTCATCTCTTATACATCTCTACACCAGCATTGAAGGAAGCAGGAACAAGAGAGAAAAAAAACCGAAAAAAAAAAAACCTACAGCACCTGGTATTCCCAGGTGGTCTCCCATCCAAGTACTAACCAGGCCCGGCCCTGCTTAGCTTCCAAGTTTAGACGAGATAGGGCTTGTCCAGGGTGGTGTGGCTGTATGTATCACTTGCTTACTGACCTACATCTCTTATACATCTCAACACCAGCATTGAAGGAAGCAGGAACAACAGAGAAAAAAAAAACCTACAGCACCTTGTATTCCCAGGTGGTCTCCCATCCAAGTACTAACAAGGCCTGGCCCTGCTTAGCTTCCAAAATCAGATGAGATTGGGCATGTTCAGGGTGGTTGACTGTACGTATTGTTTGCCTATTGACCTACATCTCTTATACATCTCAACACCAGCATTGAAGGAAGCAGGAACAAGAGAGAAAATAAAATGAAAAAAAAAAAAAAAATACAGCACCTGGTACTCCCAGGTGGTCTCCCATCCAAGTACTAACCAGGCCCAGCCCTGCTTAGCTTCCAAGATCAGATGAGATTGGGCTTTTTCAGGGTGGTGTGGCTGTAGGTGTTGATTGCCTACTGACCTACATCTCAACACTAGCATTGAAGGAAGCAGGAACAAGAGGGAAAATAAAACCGAAAAAAAAAAACATACAGCACCTGGTATTCCCAGGTGGTCTCCCATCCAAGTACTAATCAGGCCCGGCCTTGCTTAGCTTCCAAGATCAGATGAGATTGGCCATGTTCAGGGTGGTTGACTGTAGGTATTGTTTGCCTACTGACCTACATCTCTTATACATCTCAACACCAGCATTGAAGGAAGCAGGAACAAGAGAGAAAAACAAACAAAAAAAAAAAAACCTACAGCACCTGGTATTCCCAGGTGGTCTCCCATCCAAGTACCAACCAGGCCCAGCTTGCTTAGTTTCAAAAATCAGATAAGATTGGGCTTGTTCAGGGTGGGGAGGCTGTAGGTATTGCTTGCCTACTGACCTACATCTCAACACTAGTATTGAAGGAAGCAGGAACAAGAGAGATAAAAAAACCAAAAAAAATACCTACAGCAAATGGTATTCCCAGGTGGTCTCCCATCCAAGTACTAACCAAGCCCAGCCCGGCTTAGTTTCCAAGATCAGATCAGATTGGGCTTGTTCAGGGTGGTATGGCTATAGGTATTGCTTGCCTACTGACCTACATCTCTTATACATCTCAACACCAGCATTGAAGGAAGCAGGAACAAGCGAGAAAAAAACCCGAAAATAAACCCTACATCACTGATGTTCCCAGGTGGTCTCCCATCCAAGTACTAACCAGGCCCAACCCTGCTTAGCTTCCAAGTTTAGATGAGATAGGGCTTGTTCAGGGTGGAGTGGCTGTACGTATCACTTGCTTACTGACCTACATCTCTTATACATCTCAACACCAGCATTGAAGGAAGCAGGAACAACAGAGAAAAAAAATCCTACAGCACCTTGTATTCCTAGGTGGTCTCCCATCCAAGTACTAACAAGGCCTGGTCCTGCTTAGCTTCCAAAATCAGGTGAGATTGGGCTTATTCAGGGTGGAGTTGCTGTAGGTATTGCTTGTCTACTGACCTACATCTCTTATACATCTCAACACCAGCATTGAAGGAAGCAGGAACAAGAGAGAAAAAAAAAAGAAAAAAAAAAAAACCTACAGCACCTGGTATTCCCAGGTGGTCTCCCATCAAAGTACTAACCAGGCCCAGCCCTGCTTAACTTCCAAGATCAGACGAGATTGGGCTTGTTCATTGTGGTGTGGCTGTAGGTATTGCTTGCCTACTGACCTACATCTCAACAACAGCATTGAAGGAAGCAGGAACAAGCGAGAAAAAACCCCGAAAGTAAACCCTACATCACCTGATGCTCCCAGGTGGTCTCCCATCCAAGTACTAACCAGGCCCAACCCTGCTTAGCTTCCAAGTTTAGACGAGATAGGGCTTGTTC
>JAVHZZ010000112.1:302500-312280 GCA_036250195.1 Mixophyes australis
TTCTCTTGGAAACAATGACTTACATCAATTCTTTTACATAATTCTTGTTTCTCATGACATTTCTAACATTGCCCACAATTATCAACTTTCTAAGTCTTTCTAAACAGGACAAATCGCAAAACATAGTCATTTCTTCATTGGCGTCCAAAAACAACGCTTTTTTACACTCCGATCTCCCTTTCTCTTGGAAACAATGACTTACATCAATTCTTTTACATAATTCTTGTTTCTCATGACATTTCTAACATTGCCCACAATTATCAACTTTCTAAGTCTTTCTAAACAGGAGAAATCGCAAAACATAGTCATTTCTTCATTGGCGTCCAAAAACAACGCTTTTTTACACTCCGATCTCCCTTTCTCTTGGAAACAATGACTTACATCAATTCTTTTACATAATTCTTGTTTCTCATGACATTTCTAACATTGCCCACAATTATCAACTTTCTAAGTCTTTCTAAACAGGAGAAATCGCAAAACATAGTCATTTCTTCATTGGCGTCCAAAAACAACGCTTTTTTACACTCCGATCTCCCTTTCTCTTGGAAACAATGACTTACATCAATTCTTTTACATAATTCTTGTTTCTCATGACATTTCTAACATTGCCCACAATTATCAACTTTCTAAGTCTTTCTAAACAGGAGAAATCGCAAAACATAGTCATTTCTTCATTGGCGTCCAAAAACAACGCTTTTTTACACTCCGATCTCCCTTTCTCTTGGAAACAATGACTTACATCAATTCTTTTACATAATTCTTGTTTCTCATGACATTTCTAACATTGCCCACAATTATCAACTTTCTAAGTCTTTCTAAACAGGAGAAATCGCAAAACATAGTCATTTCTTCATTGGCGTCCAAAAACAACGCTTTTTTACACTCCGATCTCCCTTTCTCTTGGAAACAATGACTTACATCAATTCTTTTACATAATTCTTGTTTCTCATGACATTTCTAACATTGCCCACAATTATCAACTTTCTAAGTCTTTCTAAACAGGAGAAATCGCAAAACATAGTCATTTCTTCATTGGCGTCCAAAAACAACGCTTTTTTACACTCCGATCTCCCTTTCTCTTGGAAACAATGACTTACATCAATTCTTTTACATAATTCTTGTTTCTCATGACATTTCTAACATTGCCCACAATTATCAACTTTCTAAGTCTTTCTAAACAGGAGAAATCGCAAAACATAGTCATTTCTTCATTGGCGTCCAAAAACAACGCTTTTTTACACTCCGATCTCCCTTTCTCTTGGAAACAATGACTTACATCAATTCTTTTACATAATTCTTGTTTCTCATGACATTTCTAACATTGCCCACAATTATCAACTTTCTAAGTCTTTCTAAACAGGAGAAATCGCAAAACATAGTCATTTCTTCATTGGCGTCCAAAAACAACGCTTTTTTACACTCCGATCTCCCTTTCTCTTGGAAACAATGACTTACATCAATTCTTTTACATAATTCTTGTTTCTCATGACATTTCTAACATTGCCCACAATTATCAACTTTCTAAGTCTTTCTAAACAGGAGAAATCGCAAAACATAGTCATTTCTTCATTGGCGTCCAAAAACAACGCTTTTTTACACTCCGATCTCCCTTTCTCTTGGAAACAATGACTTACATCAATTCTTTTACATAATTCTTGTTTCTCATGACATTTCTAACATTGCCCACAATTATCAACTTTCTAAGTCTTTCTAAACAGGAGAAATCGCAAAACATAGTCATTTCTTCATTGGCGTCCAAAAACAACGCTTTTTTACACTCCGATCTCCCTTTCTCTTGGAAACAATGACTTACATCAATTCTTTTACATAATTCTTGTTTCTCATGACATTTCTAACATTGCCCACAATTATCAACTTTCTAAGTCTTTCTAAACAGGAGAAATCGCAAAACATAGTCATTTCTTCATTGGCGTCCAAAAACAACGCTTTTTTACACTCCGATCTCCCTTTCTCTTGGAAACAATGACTTACATCAATTCTTTTACATAATTCTTGTTTCTCATGACATTTCTAACATTGCCCACAATTATCAACTTTCTAAGTCTTTCTAAACAGGAGAAATCGCAAAACATAGTCATTTCTTCATTGGCGTCCAAAAACAACGCTTTTTTACACTCCGATCTCCCTTTCTCTTGGAAACAATGACTTACATCAATTCTTTTACATAATTCTTGTTTCTCATGACATTTCTAACATTGCCCACAATTATCAACTTTCTAAGTCTTTCTAAACAGGAGAAATCGCAAAACATAGTCATTTCTTCATTGGCGTCCAAAAACAACGCTTTTTTACACTCCGATCTCCCTTTCTCTTGGAAACAATGACTTACATCAATTCTTTTACATAATTCTTGTTTCTCATGACATTTCTAACATTGCCCACAATTATCAACTTTCTAAGTCTTTCTAAACAGGAGAAATCGCAAAACATAGTCATTTCTTCATTGGCGTCCAAAAACAACGCTTTTTTACACTCCGATCTCCCTTTCTCTTGGAAACAATGACTTACATCAATTCTTTTACATAATTCTTGTTTCTCATGACATTTCTAACATTGCCCACAATTATCAACTTTCTAAGTCTTTCTAAACAGGAGAAATCGCAAAACATAGTCATTTCTTCATTGGCGTCCAAAAACAACGCTTTTTTACACTCCGATCTCCCTTTCTCTTGGAAACAATGACTTACATCAATTCTTTTACATAATTCTTGTTTCTCATGACATTTCTAACATTGCCCACAATTATCAACTTTCTAAGTCTTTCTAAACAGGAGAAATCGCAAAACATAGTCATTTCTTCATTGGCGTCCAAAAACAACGCTTTTTTACACTCCGATCTCCCTTTCTCTTGGAAACAATGACTTACATCAATTCTTTTACATAATTCTTGTTTCTCATGACATTTCTAACATTGCCCACAATTATCAACTTTCTAAGTCTTTCTAAACAGGAGAAATCGCAAAACATAGTCATTTCTTCATTGGCGTCCAAAAACAACGCTTTTTTACACTCCGATCTCCCTTTCTCTTGGAAACAATGACTTACATCAATTCTTTTACATAATTCTTGTTTCTCATGACATTTCTAACATTGCCCACAATTATCAACTTTCTAAGTCTTTCTAAACAGGAGAAATCGCAAAACATAGTCATTTCTTCATTGGCGTCCAAAAACAACGCTTTTTTACACTCCGATCTCCCTTTCTCTTGGAAACAATGACTTACATCAATTCTTTTACATAATTCTTGTTTCTCATGACATTTCTAACATTGCCCACAATTATCAACTTTCTAAGTCTTTCTAAACAGGAGAAATCGCAAAACATAGTCATTTCTTCATTGGCGTCCAAAAACAACGCTTTTTTACACTCCGATCTCCCTTTCTCTTGGAAACAATGACTTACATCAATTCTTTTACATAATTCTTGTTTCTCATGACATTTCTAACATTGCCCACAATTATCAACTTTCTAAGTCTTTCTAAACAGGAGAAATCGCAAAACATAGTCATTTCTTCATTGGCGTCCAAAAACAACGCTTTTTTACACTCCGATCTCCCTTTCTCTTGGAAACAATGACTTACATCAATTCTTTTACATAATTCTTGTTTCTCATGACATTTCTAACATTGCCCACAATTATCAACTTTCTAAGTCTTTCTAAACAGGAGAAATCGCAAAACATAGTCATTTCTTCATTGGCGTCCAAAAACAACGCTTTTTTACACTCCGATCTCCCTTTCTCTTGGAAACAATGACTTACATCAATTCTTTTACATAATTCTTGTTTCTCATGACATTTCTAACATTGCCCACAATTATCAACTTTCTAAGTCTTTCTAAACAGGAGAAATCGCAAAACATAGTCATTTCTTCATTGGCGTCCAAAAACAACGCTTTTTTACACTCCGATCTCCCTTTCTCTTGGAAACAATGACTTACATCAATTCTTTTACATAATTCTTGTTTCTCATGACATTTCTAACATTGCCCACAATTATCAACTTTCTAAGTCTTTCTAAACAGGAGAAATCGCAAAACATAGTCATTTCTTCATTGGCGTCCAAAAACAACGCTTTTTTACACTCCGATCTCCCTTTCTCTTGGAAACAATGACTTACATCAATTCTTTTACATAATTCTTGTTTCTCATGACATTTCTAACATTGCCCACAATTATCAACTTTCTAAGTCTTTCTAAACAGGAGAAATCGCAAAACATAGTCATTTCTTCATTGGCGTCCAAAAACAACGCTTTTTTACACTCCGATCTCCCTTTCTCTTGGAAACAATGACTTACATCAATTCTTTTACATAATTCTTGTTTCTCATGACATTTCTAACATTGCCCACAATTATCAACTTTCTAAGTCTTTCTAAACAGGAGAAATCGCAAAACATAGTCATTTCTTCATTGGCGTCCAAAAACAACGCTTTTTTACACTCCGATCTCCCTTTCTCTTGGAAACAATGACTTACATCAATTCTTTTACATAATTCTTGTTTCTCATGACATTTCTAACATTGCCCACAATTATCAACTTTCTAAGTCTTTCTAAACAGGAGAAATCGCAAAACATAGTCATTTCTTCATTGGCGTCCAAAAACAACGCTTTTTTACACTCCGATCTCCCTTTCTCTTGGAAACAATGACTTACATCAATTCTTTTACATAATTCTTGTTTCTCATGACATTTCTAACATTGCCCACAATTATCAACTTTCTAAGTCTTTCTAAACAGGAGAAATCGCAAAACATAGTCATTTCTTCATTGGCGTCCAAAAACAACGCTTTTTTACACTCCGATCTCCCTTTCTCTTGGAAACAATGACTTACATCAATTCTTTTACATAATTCTTGTTTCTCATGACATTTCTAACATTGCCCACAATTATCAACTTTCTAAGTCTTTCTAAACAGGAGAAATCGCAAAACATAGTCATTTCTTCATTGGCGTCCAAAAACAACGCTTTTTTACACTCCGATCTCCCTTTCTCTTGGAAACAATGACTTACATCAATTCTTTTACATAATTCTTGTTTCTCATGACATTTCTAACATTGCCCACAATTATCAACTTTCTAAGTCTTTCTAAACAGGAGAAATCGCAAAACATAGTCATTTCTTCATTGGCGTCCAAAAACAACGCTTTTTTACACTCCGATCTCCCTTTCTCTTGGAAACAATGACTTACATCAATTCTTTTACATAATTCTTGTTTCTCATGACATTTCTAACATTGCCCACAATTATCAACTTTCTAAGTCTTTCTAAACAGGAGAAATCGCAAAACATAGTCATTTCTTCATTGGCGTCCAAAAACAACGCTTTTTTACACTCCGATCTCCCTTTCTCTTGGAAACAATGACTTACATCAATTCTTTTACATAATTCTTGTTTCTCATGACATTTCTAACATTGCCCACAATTATCAACTTTCTAAGTCTTTCTAAACAGGAGAAATCGCAAAACATAGTCATTTCTTCATTGGCGTCCAAAAACAACGCTTTTTTACACTCCGATCTCCCTTTCTCTTGGAAACAATGACTTACATCAATTCTTTTACATAATTCTTGTTTCTCATGACATTTCTAACATTGCCCACAATTATCAACTTTCTAAGTCTTTCTAAACAGGAGAAATCGCAAAACATAGTCATTTCTTCATTGGCGTCCAAAAACAACGCTTTTTTACACTCCGATCTCCCTTTCTCTTGGAAACAATGACTTACATCAATTCTTTTACATAATTCTTGTTTCTCATGACATTTCTAACATTGCCCACAATTATCAACTTTCTAAGTCTTTCTAAACAGGAGAAATCGCAAAACATAGTCATTTCTTCATTGGCGTCCAAAAACAACGCTTTTTTACACTCCGATCTCCCTTTCTCTTGGAAACAATGACTTACATCAATTCTTTTACATAATTCTTGTTTCTCATGACATTTCTAACATTGCCCACAATTATCAACTTTCTAAGTCTTTCTAAACAGGAGAAATCGCAAAACATAGTCATTTCTTCATTGGCGTCCAAAAACAACGCTTTTTTACACTCCGATCTCCCTTTCTCTTGGAAACAATGACTTACATCAATTCTTTTACATAATTCTTGTTTCTCATGACATTTCTAACATTGCCCACAATTATCAACTTTCTAAGTCTTTCTAAACAGGAGAAATCGCAAAACATAGTCATTTCTTCATTGGCGTCCAAAAACAACGCTTTTTTACACTCCGATCTCCCTTTCTCTTGGAAACAATGACTTACATCAATTCTTTTACATAATTCTTGTTTCTCATGACATTTCTAACATTGCCCACAATTATCAACTTTCTAAGTCTTTCTAAACAGGAGAAATCGCAAAACATAGTCATTTCTTCATTGGCGTCCAAAAACAACGCTTTTTTACACTCCGATCTCCCTTTCTCTTGGAAACAATGACTTACATCAATTCTTTTACATAATTCTTGTTTCTCATGACATTTCTAACATTGCCCACAATTATCAACTTTCTAAGTCTTTCTAAACAGGAGAAATCGCAAAACATAGTCATTTCTTCATTGGCGTCCAAAAACAACGCTTTTTTACACTCCGATCTCCCTTTCTCTTGGAAACAATGACTTACATCAATTCTTTTACATAATTCTTGTTTCTCATGACATTTCTAACATTGCCCACAATTATCAACTTTCTAAGTCTTTCTAAACAGGAGAAATCGCAAAACATAGTCATTTCTTCATTGGCGTCCAAAAACAACGCTTTTTTACACTCCGATCTCCCTTTCTCTTGGAAACAATGACTTACATCAATTCTTTTACATAATTCTTGTTTCTCATGACATTTCTAACATTGCCCACAATTATCAACTTTCTAAGTCTTTCTAAACAGGAGAAATCGCAAAACATAGTCATTTCTTCATTGGCGTCCAAAAACAACGCTTTTTTACACTCCGATCTCCCTTTCTCTTGGAAACAATGACTTACATCAATTCTTTTACATAATTCTTGTTTCTCATGACATTTCTAACATTGCCCACAATTATCAACTTTCTAAGTCTTTCTAAACAGGAGAAATCGCAAAACATAGTCATTTCTTCATTGGCGTCCAAAAACAACGCTTTTTTACACTCCGATCTCCCTTTCTCTTGGAAACAATGACTTACATCAATTCTTTTACATAATTCTTGTTTCTCATGACATTTCTAACATTGCCCACAATTATCAACTTTCTAAGTCTTTCTAAACAGGAGAAATCGCAAAACATAGTCATTTCTTCATTGGCGTCCAAAAACAACGCTTTTTTACACTCCGATCTCCCTTTCTCTTGGAAACAATGACTTACATCAATTCTTTTACATAATTCTTGTTTCTCATGACATTTCTAACATTGCCCACAATTATCAACTTTCTAAGTCTTTCTAAACAGGAGAAATCGCAAAACATAGTCATTTCTTCATTGGCGTCCAAAAACAACGCTTTTTTACACTCCGATCTCCCTTTCTCTTGGAAACAATGACTTACATCAATTCTTTTACATAATTCTTGTTTCTCATGACATTTCTAACATTGCCCACAATTATCAACTTTCTAAGTCTTTCTAAACAGGAGAAATCGCAAAACATAGTCATTTCTTCATTGGCGTCCAAAAACAACGCTTTTTTACACTCCGATCTCCCTTTCTCTTGGAAACAATGACTTACATCAATTCTTTTACATAATTCTTGTTTCTCATGACATTTCTAACATTGCCCACAATTATCAACTTTCTAAGTCTTTCTAAACAGGAGAAATCGCAAAACATAGTCATTTCTTCATTGGCGTCCAAAAACAACGCTTTTTTACACTCCGATCTCCCTTTCTCTTGGAAACAATGACTTACATCAATTCTTTTACATAATTCTTGTTTCTCATGACATTTCTAACATTGCCCACAATTATCAACTTTCTAAGTCTTTCTAAACAGGAGAAATCGCAAAACATAGTCATTTCTTCATTGGCGTCCAAAAACAACGCTTTTTTACACTCCGATCTCCCTTTCTCTTGGAAACAATGACTTACATCAATTCTTTTACATAATTCTTGTTTCTCATGACATTTCTAACATTGCCCACAATTATCAACTTTCTAAGTCTTTCTAAACAGGAGAAATCGCAAAACATAGTCATTTCTTCATTGGCGTCCAAAAACAACGCTTTTTTACACTCCGATCTCCCTTTCTCTTGGAAACAATGACTTACATCAATTCTTTTACATAATTCTTGTTTCTCATGACATTTCTAACATTGCCCACAATTATCAACTTTCTAAGTCTTTCTAAACAGGAGAAATCGCAAAACATAGTCATTTCTTCATTGGCGTCCAAAAACAACGCTTTTTTACACTCCGATCTCCCTTTCTCTTGGAAACAATGACTTACATCAATTCTTTTACATAATTCTTGTTTCTCATGACATTTCTAACATTGCCCACAATTATCAACTTTCTAAGTCTTTCTAAACAGGAGAAATCGCAAAACATAGTCATTTCTTCATTGGCGTCCAAAAACAACGCTTTTTTACACTCCGATCTCCCTTTCTCTTGGAAACAATGACTTACATCAATTCTTTTACATAATTCTTGTTTCTCATGACATTTCTAACATTGCCCACAATTATCAACTTTCTAAGTCTTTCTAAACAGGAGAAATCGCAAAACATAGTCATTTCTTCATTGGCGTCCAAAAACAACGCTTTTTTACACTCCGATCTCCCTTTCTCTTGGAAACAATGACTTACATCAATTCTTTTACATAATTCTTGTTTCTCATGACATTTCTAACATTGCCCACAATTATCAACTTTCTAAGTCTTTCTAAACAGGAGAAATCGCAAAACATAGTCATTTCTTCATTGGCGTCCAAAAACAACGCTTTTTTACACTCCGATCTCCCTTTCTCTTGGAAACAATGACTTACATCAATTCTTTTACATAATTCTTGTTTCTCATGACATTTCTAACATTGCCCACAATTATCAACTTTCTAAGTCTTTCTAAACAGGAGAAATCGCAAAACATAGTCATTTCTTCATTGGCGTCCAAAAACAACGCTTTTTTACACTCCGATCTCCCTTTCTCTTGGAAACAATGACTTACATCAATTCTTTTACATAATTCTTGTTTCTCATGACATTTCTAACATTGCCCACAATTATCAACTTTCTAAGTCTTTCTAAACAGGAGAAATCGCAAAACATAGTCATTTCTTCATTGGCGTCCAAAAACAACGCTTTTTTACACTCCGATCTCCCTTTCTCTTGGAAACAATGACTTACATCAATTCTTTTACATAATTCTTGTTTCTCATGACATTTCTAACATTGCCCACAATTATCAACTTTCTAAGTCTTTCTAAACAGGAGAAATCGCAAAACATAGTCATTTCTTCATTGGCGTCCAAAAACAACGCTTTTTTACACTCCGATCTCCCTTTCTCTTGGAAACAATGACTTACATCAATTCTTTTACATAATTCTTGTTTCTCATGACATTTCTAACATTGCCCACAATTATCAACTTTCTAAGTCTTTCTAAACAGGAGAAATCGCAAAACATAGTCATTTCTTCATTGGCGTCCAAAAACAACGCTTTTTTACACTCCGATCTCCCTTTCTCTTGGAAACAATGACTTACATCAAGTTCTTTTACATAATTCTTGTTTCTCATGACATTTCTAACATTGCCCACAATTATCAACTTTCTAAGTCTTTCTAAACAGGAGAAA